>JANVCF010014016.1:0-14379 GCA_025388745.1 Hydrozoanthus gracilis
TACAATATTGAGTTGCTGTCGGCATCCAACTGACCACATGTCTTGGATCAGTGCGTTAACACACTTGTATTGGCACGATGAGTCCTGCATGTTAACAAACACTATATTTGATTGTTCTATTTCTGCTGCTATTACCAAAAATCTTCCATTCTTGTCGTGAATTGTTCTTTTCATTTCAAAGTTTGAATAGGGTTTAATCAAGAACATGACAACCTTATTGTGATTTGTTCCGTGACTAAACAATACTTCACTTCCCCATTCGGTTCCATTTCTTTTCGACTCCTTTTTACTAGATGTCTCCCCTCAGTGAGATACGTAACTATAATACAATGCTCTCTTCCAGTCACGCCTTCGTGTTACCAAAAGCAAACAAGTAAAAATGTGCTGTGTTATTTATCTGACTTAATTATTGTTTTTCTTATTACTATTTCATTATTAAAATACTAGAAATTATTTTTTCACTTACAGTTTATAATAGAAGTATTTATTAAAGAAATATAAATACGTTTCGTAATGAAAGAAGTTGACAAAGCTGGTATATGTTTTGCAGGAAAGGCTACCCATTTTTACTAGACTGATGAACATTGATCGAGGCTTGTCAATTGGAAGCTTTCAAAAGCTTTGCTCATAAAGATTTTAGAAAGCAATATCTTCAGAAAAGACCTGCTAGATTTTGCTGAAGTATCATCAGAACAGTATGTCTGTCAAGAGTAGCTACTAACTTGCTGACAACAGGAACGAAGTAATGCACACTATTTGCACCTTCAGTATGAGACGGATTTGAGTCTCAGTGTTGCGGGGTTACAACTGGTTTTCGATTTACTGCTTCAATCAGAATGCGAGGGTCATTTCGGGTCCCAAGCTTTTTTTCCCACAGAGTCAACTTTCACAGCTAAGCATGCGGCGTAGAGAGATTGACAGGAGTCAGTAGTATGGAAGATTCGCCAAATACCATTCGATCTATCCGCGTGAATAACGTAGTCGTCGGCCAAAGAATTACACCAAGGGAAATGGTTTTGTTTTGTGATGGGATAAGAAGCAAAAGTTCTTTTTCTTGTATATACATAGCGTTTGAGAGCAAAATTGTTTTGAGATCGAGGAAGTTTACATCGTAAAAAATTTAAATAATATCCAGCAGCGTAGGAGTGGCCCAAGGGATTTAACTCCCGTCGACTTCAGGACTTACATAACCAGTTACCAAAGCTAAAACAAATGTGAATTCATTTTTTTAAACAATCTTTGGTAAATCTATCTTTCGATTTATAGTTGATTTGTTTTATCGAGAAGCACCAGATAAAGAATGACTTAACCGAATGTAAGAAACGTACTTTTGTCACGCTTTGTGCTACCTTTGAACAATTTTGTGCATTACTTGTCATTTGCATAAGTAGATAAGTACAGTAGTTATGTATGACAAATTTGCTCTGTTATGTTTTCGTTTGGTTCTCACGTTTATCAAGTCGTGTGCGTTGTTTCTTACTAGACAAACCCTCACACGTTAACATAGTCGCTCAGCCAAGTGAAACAGTAAAAGCTGGAACAACAATCACCTTGACGTGTAACGAAGATGGAAATCCAGCAGCTACGCAGTTTGAATGGAAACTAAACGGAGTAATACAACGAGATGAAACTCAAAAACAGCTGAGGATAGAAATGGCCGGCATTTCGGACAATGGGGTGTACACATGTAACGCCACGAACATTGTTGGTAGTGCTGAAAACAGTACAAGAATAACCGTGACACGTAAGTTTACCTTTTCTTCAATTAAGGGTTTTAGAACGAAATTTGCCTCTTTGATAAGTTAACAGAAGGGTTCCTTACTTCAAGCTAGATAACTGGAACCGTCGGTGTGCGTGGAAAGGAGTTAGTTCTAGGTCAAACCCCATTATTGAATATTTATATGTTAAGCCTATAAAATGAAATGCTGTGACCACTGAAACTGGAAAATATTTTAAGCTTAAATGATTGGTTCTTCAAATCCGACGTTTTAATCTTTTCAAATGAAGCTCCGAACAATTTTGGAGTTGTTGAAGTTTTTCTTCTCTTCAAAGATGAAAAAAGAACACCATCACTTTGAGCTTCTTTCAACGAAAGAATTCGTCAACTAAAATTGTTTTACACACTGACACCTTTTTGTTTGGTGTTTTGCAACAGCCGATTCTTGTCCGTCGAAAAATGACTCGTGCGGACAGCATGGTAAATGCAGAGTAACAGGAGATGGTAAGCTGGAATGCATTTGCGATACACATTGGGAAGGTCGTAAATGTGAAAGTAAGTGATGTTTCGTACTTATTTTAGATTGCAAAGGAAATTGGTGTACTTCAAAGCTTGGAGTAACCAGTTCAAAATCTAACAAAGGTCAAGTGCCGTTCAATGATAGTTGGCAGTTTACAATATTAAAAAATCCCAACAAGAATTTGATTCAAATTTAAATTGATAGTTTATCCAAGATGGATTCTGATTGAATATCAAACTTTGGCTGACCGTTTTTTCTTTTAAGAACTTGTGCAGAGTTGAGTAGGGTTGTTTTCCTTTGTATCCCAATATAAAAACCAGCACTATCTTTTTCCTAACTATAAGCTATCTGACTAGGCTGTCTTGCTCCTGTCTTTCTCATAACTATTCGCTATCGTTCGAACTATTTTAGATAACATCGTTATACTAGATAAGTACTATCTTTCCATACAAGCTTATTCTTATCTTTTAAGTATTATCTCCAACCTACCTTTTTTGACATTTTTTGCAAACTTTTAACAACAGGAAACCTATCCAACGTACTTTCTGATAACTGGTGATTTAATATCTAATTCCTATCTTTCCAAGACTATCTAAATGAGATCTATATGTTTCTTAATTTTGTATGCACATACTCATTTTCTCGCCTGTATCGGTTTTCTGCGCTGTGAGTACAATCCAACTGTTCGAGTCACAAACTGTATATATGTCAAAAGCATTGAAAAAATTGCATGTTTTCACTTTAGTCCTGAAAGTTCACTTCCTAGTTTGTATAACATTGATATAAAAAAAGTTTCTACTTTCCCTCGATCAGGTGTTGCAAAACATGTATTTGATTACGAGCCAATAAATCAAAATTGCTTTGAAACGAATTTTTGGGCACGGGATCAATTTCATGCAACCAAGAAAACACCATTTAATTTTCGACTTATAACGGTCTGCGTGGCTCTTCGAAACAGATATTCTTCTTCGCGGTTTCATTCTGATATACTGTAATGTATATTGCGTTGCAGTGCTCAACATAGTACCTCCTCATTGATCGTTTCAACAAAGAAATAATTGGTTTTCATATCTCATCCCGGTCTGTAACATCAAACACTCGTCATGTAGATTACATTCAGAGGACTTACTCAGCTTGAGGCTGTAGTCAGTTGTCATGGTTGGACGTGTTCTAAAACTGTCTGACCTCTGAAATCTATATAACCTCGACGAAAATTTCTTCGAAGTTGCTCCAAATTGAAGTTTTCGAATTTTAAAATTTCAAAGTTAGATTTTAACGGCTAATAAAGAAACGGCCGTTGCCGCTGAAACCTGTTGCAGCGCTCAAACGAAGGTCTTGGATCAAGTGCACGTTCAAACCGCCAATCAGAAACCAAGCATAAACACCGCGCGCTCACCGATGTTGACACGGGAAAAGGCGAGAACTCACTCAATTGCACAAACAAAGTCTTCAAGTCGAAACCAAGATCTAGCTTTAGATACGATTATCGTATTTTTAAGAATTTGGCTACGACTGGATGGTTTTGTTTATGAGAAGGGGCTGAAAGGAGTGAATGCTGCTTTGTAAATGCGTGATCATGATTAATGATATATTACATTATTAGTTTTTCTTAGTTTTATTTTTTTTGTGAACATTGGAACGTAGTTCGTAAATGGGATTTATGTTCGTAATCTTTCTAGTTTTATGCTACACCCTATGAAAACTTTTGTTCTCTTGAAAATGACGCCTTGCTGTGCCGAAACGTCTTGTTCATCTTTTGAGTGCTTTAAACTTCTCAAATGATTTGAAACACAAGGGTTTAATATTGAAATTGACGGACAAACAAAACAGTGTTGTTCGACAAAGATTAATAGGTCCACGCAAACTAGGATATGATGTTGCTGTGGATTTTATTGGCCTTCGAAGTATATAGACATACAAATTCTTGTCCTCATTTACATTTTGTTATTCATTATTGTCATTTCTAAAAGTAATCCCAGATTAATGAAGGGCATTGGACCTGTTTCACGCGATAGCGATTGTCCACTCAGAACATTGACTGCTATGAAAAGTTGATTGATTGTGTTAATGAGTACCTACCCTTGAATATGCAAAATGAATAAGATAATCGTAAAAATCACTTGCAATATATTCAAATAAAACAACAGAATCAAAGGAAGGTTGGAGGTTACTTTACAGTATTTACAATAATATGCAGTACCATAAAGTAGGAGACATGCAAATGATAGTTTTCATAAAGATTTAACCCCTCCCCCCATCTTTTGCTACATTGCCTTTTTTTTCTATGGGTAGATTGCATCTGCAGTAACTGTCGAGAAAACGGAACAGTACCATGGTGTAAATGTAAAGATGGACTTAACGGAGGTCTTTGCCCTATAGTAAAAGGTATTTAGTTGAACTGTATTAGTTTCCTCTCGTTTGCCTACACGTTTGAGCCCCTGGCGATTACAGCTTTTTTGCATCCTCTTTTTGTTAAAATCTTTTTATTCAAGAGGTTAGAACAATGTGAGTTTAATTCGATATAGGGCCTAATATAATAACTGTGATTAGTAAAAAAGTTAGGCTATTGTTGTTGTTTTGTTAATTTATTTTTAGTGTTAGTATTTCTCGTTAATGTTGACGAGCTCCAGTAAAAAATACGTTAAATTAGTTTTTTAAATAAGTCCGGTATTACTTGGATTGAAAAAAATACAAAAATTGATGTTCTTACTACATTTCAAATAAATTGTGAGCAAGTTACGATCCATAAGATTCGTGTACTACCTCGAAGTGCAATACCGTCTGACATCGAAGGCCTGTTGAGGGATTTATAATTTTGTATCTTTATCTCAGTACAATTATCGCAATTATGCTCTAACTCTTGTTAGTACTTTAATGGACACGATTGATTTAGAAATGTGTTGTTTATTCGCGTATATATACATCCAGTTGAAATCTCTTGAACAAGCTATTTTCCTGGTTTGGAGTATATTTTGTTTTAGTAAAGCTTGCCATCGCCTATCTTTCATTGCTTAAAAGCCGCTGACTGAGAAAATGAAATACTCGTGGACAAACGTCAAATTTTGGGTTTCTTTTTAAATGTTTTGCCTGAAAAACCCCTTTGGTGAACTTATTTTAGAAATCACACTTAAACTAGCACTGAGTTTTTGTTTTCGAAAAATTTAGGAAAACCTAAATTAGCGCTCACGTGCCCTCGGGGCACTGAAAAGTCAGTCAACTTTAAGTCTCGCGTACACGCAATTGCTGCTTTGTATGGGGCTGAAATTTCTCACAAAATTAAACAGTTCCTTTCACAAAAAGAATATGTAAAAATTTAAAACTAAAACCATCTAGTCATGATATTTTTTCTGTTTAATTTTGCGTACTTGCTGCAATAGTGCAACACTCTGAAAATGGCCAAAATTTACTACAACAATTCAGCCCATAACATTGCAGTATGGATTTTTCTTACACAGGAAGCCTACCTAGTATAAGAGCAGAGTTTACCGTATTGGACGCCAATTATGAAGGTGGGATGGACGATAGAGAGAGCGAAGTTTTCAAAAAATATGCTGCGAAATTCAGTCTGGAGGTAGGATTTGAATTTTTAAACACTTTGTTTCATCTTTTTTTTCCCCGAAATTTATTTTTGTTTTTCTTAAAGATTTTAGCCCAAGAGAGTTTTTGCTAGTTTTACATTATTGATAAAGGTACGAAGGCTTACAGTTATTCTCAGTTTGGAATTTTTTTAAACCTCTTCACAAACTGACAAAAGGTTGATAGTGTTGAGTGTTTTGGCTTGTTCGCTAGAGAATGTCACTCGTCGGTTGACCTGTGTTTTCAGCAAGAATAGTCTTTAGCTGATAAAGCCTAGTTTAGACACCACAACACCAGGGTTATCTTCCTTCTTTCGGGAATTAATGTGGGCTCTTTAAAGTTCCAAGATAGGACGTCGATAGACTAGGTCTACGGTTTATAAATCTAAAGAAAATACGCCCTTATTTGGGGCGCCATGTATTTTGTGTAGGTTTTTTAACGGAGGTCATTTTGTTCTCATTCTAATAATTATAGTCCAACTAAATTCTTGTCTCTTTTGCTAATGTAGATGTTCTTTGTTTTAAGATTATAATAGGAACTGGGGCAAGTGCTTGTAGAATTATCGCATTAAAGTAAGTATGTGTCCATCCTATTTTTAATAAAGCATTGTTTGTCGAATGAACTGAACGAAATCTTGATAAAAAATTTTCTGTTTAGAAATGTTTTGTTGGTAAAAACTAACGTTTTCAACCAGATGATGGTCAAGTAGACCGAAAAAGTTCTTTATTTGTCAACAAAACATTTTGATTAGCTGAAAAGTTAATTTTTTATGGAGAACTCAATTTCACATACAAAATTGTCATCGAACCGAAGCTTTTAGTTTTAGGGAGATATAAACTACTGTTTCCGGAACTTACAGCTTTTCTTTACAGCTTGATACGGGCACTTGTACAGGTAGTAGCATGTTTTGTAGTGATGTTTGGCATATATACCACGAGTGATGTTTTCAAAATTGTTAAACAAAATTTCGTGAGCGCAGCGAGCAAAATTTGGGACAATTTTGAAAACATTACAGGCGGTATTTATGCCAAACATCACGCACAAAATATGCTATTATTTGTTTTTAATAAAAAATAAACAAACCAGTAGGTTGGTGTGATGCCATAGTCAGTTCACGAAACTTCGTCTACTTGAATGGATTATTTTTCTCTCAATGAACCTTTTGGCAAGTCTTTGTTTATGAAGCTATTCTTTCATGCATACCGACATTTCAAAACAAGTTCATCTTCATTGACCGCAAAGTTTTTCATTTGGCCGGCGATTTTAGGACACTTTTCCATTTCCAAATTTCGCAAAAATTTAATTGAATAAAAAAACTGCAGCGTTGGCCAGCAGGAAACAACTTTGTGATTCAAACAAATCTAAACGAGGCAGTTCGTCTTTATGGAAATCTTTGCTTCAAAAGTTTAATCTTAAAGAAAACCTGAATGCAAATTTTGAACAGCGGCCTGTAGAAACCGGCTTCAATCTCGTATGAACAAGCGTGAACAGTGTAACTCAATTTGACAGACTACAGATAATTTACTGGAAATTTCGAACCTATAGCTGGAAGAAACTGAATTAAAAGCTTTTTTGGCTAAAATTGACCTTCTTCAAACTTGTTGTTGCTAGCAACATTGTTAGCTGTTATAAGGCCTTCACTTTTTTCAACCGGTACGCTTGCAAATGTTCCGCCATTGTCTCAGAAGAAGAATTTGTTGTAGTGATTTTGAAATACCATTCTCAAGCGCTTGAAATACCTGTATTAACGACGAATAGCACTCCTCTAAACCAATCTAACTGCGAGATTTTATGGAACTAAATAATTTTTAAATACATCATTGCAATTACATGTACTTTGCGCTTTTTGCCTCTGCATTTTTCAAAAATACAGCTGACATTGTACTTTGGTTTTGTATATGTAGACCAGGCAGCGTTAAGATTGAGTTTGAGCTTTATTACAAAGAAAGTAAAACTGAAAATGAGATGAAGAAGCTGGTGAGCGATTTTGTAGAAAGAGGAAAGCTTGGTAGCCTCACTATTGCTCAAGATTCTTTAAAGATCATCCCTAAAGGTAACAAATTTATATTAACATTGTTAAATATTAACACCGTTTGTGGTACTTGAAAAACAAATAGGCGCACCATATAGAAAAAAAAACAATCTTGGTAAAAGTTGTTTTGTTAAATTTGGTTATACTAACAACACTGGGTATTGGTAAAAAGTAGGTAGTTGAACCACCCAAGATAGCAGTTTACGAATTCGTCTAGTTTTGTCAGATTCATGTTTTGGAGTTACGATAGGCGTTATTATTATGCTATATCACGTTTTTTTTTGCAGTTCTCGGTTAGCAAAGTTCTGCATCAGGTTCTGATTATTACGATATAAAAAAGTTTAATCATTTTTCGAGCCAAGTGGTTCATTAGGCCGGTGTGTATCTCCAGTTTCCGTAGTGTTAAGCGGATGAGAGTCTTTGACTCCCCCTGGACAGGACACTAATCTGTCGCAGGTTAGCTCCCAGCAGAACTGATACTCACTTATACAGCTGAGTCGACTGCAACAAGTCAGGTAAAGTGTCTTCTTCAAGGACACAACACAGCGGTCTGACCGGGACTCGAACTCGCGACCCTAGGATTACTAGTCAGTCTAACACGCTACCCGCTCGGCCACTTCGCCGCCGACGTTACAATAAACGCATTGCATTTTCTTTATTATTTACCCAAACACAAAGTTTGAAGAGAAATACTGTAGTTGATATATTTATCAAAGTTAAATGAAGTAAGCATGTCTTTTTCATTCTTGAGAGTTGACCTTTTCTTACGAGTTTTATCCAAGCAGTTCAAAGCAAAGGTCTTGAAATGATGTTTTGTCTTTGTCTCGATTTTTAGAGAAACCAGGCGACGGAGGTGGCAAAAGTAAGTTGAGAGTTTTAATTACACACTGCAGAAGCCAGATACTTAATAAAGGTTAATAGGACTGGAGAAAACTTTGGCATTTGCTTCATTGATGGATGGCATAGAACCCTCTTCAGTTATAGTGCTCAAGGCTTAATCTACTAGCAAAATATTTTACCGCTTGTAAGAAAATATACTTTTGTCAATTTGTAATCTATTCTTAAAGTTCTATGTTTGATAAGATGGCCCGTTGAGCTGACGAGGACCCTAAGAAGTTTTAAGCAAAAGTGTCAGTGGGAGGTATATATTGTTTGACGCTTAATCTATTTCAATTGAAGTTGTGGTAGTGGCAGAATATCTACTTAACGCCTTCATTAAGCCACTTTTCACCGAAATCGAATAATTGTTTTAGTATGTACTAGCTAGACAACTGATCAATGAAAACTTCCTTTTAAGAAACACAAAAGGTTTAGAGAAAAAAAATTGTCACTGAGCGTGGCGAAATTCACATGTGAGCAGCCTAACATTACAACAACCGTGTTTTGACAGTGTCAACTACAAAACATCGTAAATGGCGTAAAACAGAGAATTTGTTTAGGGCCTTTTAGATTTCTTTTTGTGTTTTTCATCGTAATCCGAAACGGACGCTAAGCGACTACTTCCGTCCGCCATTTCGTTTCAGCGTCATTGTCTACTATTTCGGAGGTAAACATCGTCTCACATCTACTATGTATAAACCAATTCAATCGCGCGTAGCCGAGTTTGTATATGCAAATTAAAGGTATTAACTTAAAAAGCAGTTGCCCCTATGTCGTTAGAATCGAACGAGGCTTTCCAAAATGTATTGTTCCTTGGGAATCAAGAGCGTTAACTAGGTTAGTGCTGCACTCAAGAAAACCGATGTAAGGTCATAAAGTAGGTTTTTTATCCGTTCGTTTCTATTTTTGGGTGCAGTAACAACTTTGTCATTTTGGCCAAAATCTCTATTTTTACACAACTTGCAAATTTATTTGGGGAAACACCTTTAAACTTCTCTAAAATACGCTGAAAACACAGAGAATAACGTTTTCGAAGATTAGTTTCAGCATTTTTCAGGGTGTTAAATAAAATTTTGCCTCTATTTACGCCAAGAAATTTCAATTACAAAACTGCCCCTAAACAATCGGACATAACAAAATATACAGACATATAGGCTGACCTCAGCAGAAGTAATGTGAACAAGCAAGTACTTTTAAATCGGGCTTTTTTGTGATTGTCCTGTACAGTATCACTGCTTAATGAAATGCCAACCCTAAATGAAATAAAAATCAACGGTAAATAAGGCACCATTTAGGATTGTTTCCGGTGCCCGCAAGTTATATCTAAATGTGTTTGAGATATCCAAACGAAATTTGCTACCATGGTAGACTTTTGTAAAAGGATTTAATTGGAATACTTAATTTGAGAAATTACTTAAAAGTGACGTCATAATGACGTCATAATCTCCAAAAAAGTGGTCTTTTCATGTTTTCTTTATGATTCATATACTGTCTTCTAATGATACATTTTAATTCTTTTGCATTTTTATCAGTTTCTCTAAGTACCAAATTACGTAATGAGAAAAACTTCTATTTATTATAACTAATATTATAATTATTATCAATTCATTAAATGAAAATTATTTATAGTAATGACAAAAGCAAATAACCAAACTTGAACCAACGATCCTATCTACCTTGGAGAAACATCATCGGCCTAAGTGCGGCTTAAATTCATTCAAATGTTACGGATTGACAGCAGAGTTTTAGAAAAATTCAAATTTGCCTGTAAACAAAGTGCCACCATCAGTTTAAAACACTAAACGTTAATATCTAGAGAAAATAAAAGTTTTGACACTGTTCCTCATTAAGCAAGGTCATTCCACTGAGGTAATAAATTTTGCGTTTCACAGGCACTTTAACAAACAAATCATACACAGTTGCGATTTGACATTTCTGTCAATTTGACTAGGCGTTGTAGAATATGCTGAGATAGCTGTTCCTCCGTCAAAGGACGAGGAGGGTACGTCTTCAGTGACACTTTTCTCCTAGGATGAGTATGTTACAAAAAATACGTGGGCTGTTTAAGGTTAAAGTAGGTTTAAGTTTAGAGGGTTTTTTATACCCTCCTTTTTGTAACCTTATCTTTGTCTTTAAATTATATAGTTTTCATTTCTTTTTTATCTTTTTTTACCCAGGTGATCAAACCATAACAATCGTGGTTGTCGTCGTTGTTGTGCTTATTACCATCGCCATCATCATCGGTGTTGTTGTTTTCAAAACCAAGAAAAAACGCTGTCGAAAGGACAGGAAAGGTTAGATTGTTATGACTCTTTTTTTTTTTTAAAGAATTATTGGTTATGAAAGTGTTGTTTTAAATGCTGTGAACCCTCCAATAATCTCCCCCTTTCGCATAAGCCCCAACCTCTCCCAATCCCAACATAAAGGCAAAAAAGCTAAGATGCGCGTATCATGTCAAAATATGTTTTGTCAACGGTTTTATCCGTATCAGTTTTGAAATGGTACTAGTTATAACGCCAGAGGAACTTACAATTACTAGTTGCTATTAAATGCGCTTTGTATCTGGACTTCATGGCGTGTTTCTGTCTTTGCCTATTGGCAATCTTTGAACAAGACCCCCACCCCCTCCCGTTTGCATGGTTGGTATAAAAATAAATAAGCCCTCCAGGGGCTTATAAGAGCATTTACGGTAATCATTCTTTAATGTCATGGTTTTCGTAAGAAAGTTGCGTTGCTCTAGTAGTTTATTCAGTTGTATGTAACTTACCAAACTCAGTTGCCTTCGTTCATCAACTCGTTTTACACTCCATACCTGTTACCATACTGACAAACTCAGCTATCTCGTTGTTGCGTCACTAACATCATAAAGTCAGCTTATTCTGGTAAATTTGCTAATCTAATCTAATCTTTGCATCGTTTGTTTTCTTCTCCTAAATTGTTTCTCTGCATCTCTTCTCTGATGTGGATTTCAGCAGTGGCTAGCGGCGAGGAGCACCAGCTGTAAGTAACGCAATTACCTAGCGTAATGGGGACTGTTAGTAAAGCAATTACTTAGCGTGACGGGGGTTTTAAGTAACGCAATTACTTAGCACGATGGGGGCTGTAGGTTACCCAATTACTTAGCGTGAAGGGGGTGTAAGTAATGCAATTACCTAGCGTGAAGAGAGCTGTAAGTAACGCAATTATCTAGTTTGACGGGGGCTGTAAGTAACCCAATTACGTAGCGTGACGGGAGGTCTAAGTAACGCAATTACGTAGCTTGATGGGGGTTGTAAATAACGCAGTTACGTAGCGTGATGGGTGCAGTAAGTAAACCAATTATCTAGCGTGAAGGGGGGTTGTAAGTAACGCAACTAACTAGAGTGACGGGGCCTTTAAGTAACGCAATTACATAGCGTGATGGCGGCTATAAGTAAATTCATTCTTGATGGATGTTTGTTGCCCTGCAACTCAGTTTTAAGCTTTCTACACACTTAAATTACCAGAGTTTGGCTTTAAAATACCGGTTTGGTCCTTCGGACCTCTTCAGTTATTCGCCATCTTAGTTACAGTTAAAGAACGTGATGTAGTAGTACACATAAAGGAGTATATACTTCAGAATTTTTTTAAATTTTAAGGAGGAAAAGAGTGCCTCTTAGGCTAAGTGTTCTTTTTTTGTTTTGATTGTTATAATAGAGACATTGATAGTATAGGAACTGGTTGACTTTTTTAATTTCCACGGGAGCTTTAGTACGATTTCTGTGTGGAAACTACCGGGACGAAAATTAAATAACCGAGAAAAAGGCCCGGTGTCCCGGCCTTATCAAAAAACCTGCACGGTATTTCCCAGTCAGTCGATGAAACATCTTTTGTTACCTATAACCAAAAAGGGGCTTGTGGCCCACATCGGAAATTTTTTTTAACAAAGCGTAAAGGTTTGATAACTGTATCTTTATTACCTTTAAATTGCATCGCCGGTCTCGTCTTTTTTTCATTATTTAAGGTCCTCGTTACTAAGTAATGCCAAATAACAGCTCTAAATCTAAATGTAAATTTGTTGCACGATAAATCAGAGAAAGACAATTCAGTGACCCGTCTGTTGCTGGTGTCGTTGGATACAGTAACCCCGGGCTGGAACATCGTTACCCAGATGAAGGACCAACCGCCAGTAACGGGAAGAAGAAGCCAGAGGATTTGTATGCCCAAGTTGACAAGACAAGGAAATCCAAAAAGAAAAAGGTGCTTTTGCAGTAGCATGTTCTAAGGCTATGTATCTTTTGTTAATTATTGGTAAAGGACTCGATTGTTGGAAATTAATCTTCAGTTAACTCGTCTTCAGTTACGAAGATCTGAAAGCGTTGTATGCTTATATTAGAGCCTTTGTAACATGGGGTAATGTTTGCTTCTTCTCCGACGACAACCCATATATTTAGTAAACCGGTATTCACAATGGTGGAACATTTATGCATTCAGCAACGTTCTGTAACAAACTTACTTCGCTGAGCGCCAATCTTGTTAAGAATGAGGAACTTTTTTTTTTGTTTTGTTTCCGTGAGAAATGTAATGAGAAAAATAACTGTAATATTAATAGTACTATAGAAAATTGATGAAATAATGGGAATAACGATAATAGGAGATGTTATAGCAGAATAGTGTTACAATAGGGAGGGCCAACCGGAAACAAGATGTTATTAGGAAACGTGTACTTGCACACTCTATGCAACCGTGATGATCATCAAGGAGGCCGCCAAGACCCCTTTCACCTCCATATTGATTTTCTTGTCGATACTGTACACGGGGGATAGTTATTGGGGTATAACTAAAATGATTGAATCAATCACCAAAAGATTGGGCAAAAAATCTTTGTTTTCGTTTGGGCACTTTAAATTTAGTTTTCGCGCTCTTTTTCCGTCGTGTTAAAGGCGTGCGCTGTCTTAGTAAAAAATTCGCGCCAAAAACACCGTATTAGATCCAGTCTACTCGCGGTAAACAGACCTCCGTCGTGAAGAAATTTTTCGGTTCTTCAGGCCTCTCAGCGGTAAAAATGTTAAGCCTGCTTACCATATAACCGTAAATACCGTAAGCTGAACCGGCGGTAGTACTGGGGCCAAGCCTGGGATGTGCTGGCGACAATGGCGAGTTTTATGGAAACATTCTTTTCCGGTGCCTTGGGTGATCGGCGACACATTGTCCCAGATACCGGAAAAGCTTAGTTGAGCTAAACTTTTATCGGCTTGCGGGAGGTGTTATAAGGTCTGATATCTGAAAAAAAAAATTGGTGGGAGCACTTCACTGCGGTGACCGCGGTTATCCTAAGGATCCTTAAAATTTTTGACTAGAGCATGTGGATAGATTCGTCCAATAAAAATACCAAAACAATAGTTGCCGCTATATCCGCGCTAAAATACTTTTTTCATTGTCATTTTGTGTTTTGAAATGTGGCGGACGTAACAGAGAACAGTGTCATGGATTGTGTAAGAAAATGATATCGTTATATTTACGACGATTTTAAAGTTCCGCTCAAGAAAAGAAAACAAAAACGCATGAAGGGAAATTGCAAGCAAGAAGTCTGTAGCTTAAACCCGCTACGAAACTTTATAAGCGGCATTTTCCAAATACTTTTCTAAGGAATATGGGAGGCTGATCGGAAGCAGGTCGTATTGACACTGCCTAATT
>JANVCF010014237.1:0-14373 GCA_025388745.1 Hydrozoanthus gracilis
GGAGGGATGATCCAGTCAGGGCTCAAAATTTTTTCTCTCAAGTAGCCAGCCGGATAACAAAAATTTGGTAACCTTAGCAATAGTTGTTGCAGCAATATACCTAGTCTAGTAAAAAATTATAAAATAAATGTATTTATGTCTGTGTCAGTAGCTGTGTGCACAAGAATAATTTTTTTGCATTTAATAATAATAATAATAATAATAATATGTAATGACAACTCCCCCAAGGGGCTTTTCAGAGTCATAGTTAAAATTTCGAACAAATACGACCACAGTTAAGAATCCCAACTGGTTGGAGGCAGACCAGTTGGCAATTTACAAGCGTGGTGGATTTGACTCTGGGATCACCAAAGCCAAATCCTGTCAGTGGTAAGAGTGGGATTTGAACCCGGGACAACCAAGCATTTCTTTCCAGATTAGCTACAAACCACTCAAAGCATTGTTTAAGATTATCATTTTACTATAAGCACCACATCTTTTAGAAAACTAGCAAGGTTCCATGCAATCTTGTAGTGAACTATAGCTACAAGTTCCATAAATCCAGTGGTCATCATTATTTTTTTGGGAGCATAATGGCCAGGTATAGGTGGCAACTTTTAAAGCCCTTCACTCCTAAACATGTAAATAATTTGAAGAGTATATATCAACTTATAAATTAATACTGACAACTTTTTATAAGGCAAACTGTCATTTAAAAAATTTAAATTCTCAAGAGAGGAACCTTGAGACCATTGATCTTAGCCACTGGCTTTTCTATAATTTACCCAGGCCTATATTCACACTGCAAAATAATGTTTTTTTGTAGAAGTTTGACTGGACTGCTGGTGAGAGCTGAAAATATATATAATAGGTAATCAGAACATTGCTTGGAGACACACAATCAATGGTACCAAAATTGCCAAAATGCATAGAACTTCCAGAACTAAGCATTTTGCCACTGCATGCTTTTCACTGATGTATGATGCCAGATCTTAATCTCAAGTTCCAAACAAACAGGCAACAATTAAGAGTATAGAGATTACAATAAAGTTATCCAATATCTTTGCTACTAGTCTTTGTTGTCTTGTTCTAAATGTTTTAGAAGTTCCTCAACTTCCCCCTTCCCATATATTTAGACTCCCCCCAGTTTATAGTCAGAATATTATGAAATTTCTCTCCCCCTGCGTTTGTGATTCCCTCATTTATTTGGCACCTGAGGATATGGCAACACCAATTAAAGCTGCTATCTTGAATTTGTCAAATGAAAATATATATTTCACTTAATTGAAACACAAAAATGTCTTAAACTTGTTTAAAATGCTTTTAAAATTTTAATTTTATGAAAAAAGAATTCTGACCATCTGTCAGATGTTAACTTAAATTTAAAAATGTCCAAATACAATGCCGATTAATAAATTATATTTAATACTAATATTAGGGGAGTCAGGATGGCTGAGTTGTTAGCGCTCATGCCTCCCACCTCTGTGGGCCCGGGATCGAATCCTGGGTTTGCATGTGGGCTAAGATTTGTCAACCTTCTTCTGACTCCAAGGGTTTTTTTCTCCGGGTTTTCCGGTTTTCCTCCCTCCACAAAATCGACTTTCACACCAACATCTGTGCTGCCGAGCGACTAAACAAAAGCCACTGGCTTGGGGGAATGGGCTTGCAACCACTCCCAGTGTAACAGTGATAAATAAAGTTAGTTAAGTTTAGTTTATGCACACAAAATCACGGGAACCCTAAGGATTTTAAACATTAACAATTTTCCAAACAAAGTCTTACATAAATTTACACTGGCAGGGTTGGATTTTGTCAGTTGGGGTGTCATATTAAACAACCGTTGGTGACCTTAGTGTAATCTTGAAGCAGTTATTACTTAACGGTGAAAACATTCTTTTGCAAACCAATTTGTTCAGGATGGCACAATGCCTGTGGCACAAGGAAACATTTCATGTACTCGAGCAAGCATGACATCATTATTGAGTCACAAGACTGCGCTAACATCATGAATGCTTTCAGATAAACAGAAAACTAAATTTTCCGCAAGAGATAAAGAAAAAATAATTTAATTTCAAATACTTAGGTGTATGAACAGAAATACGTGTCTATATTTTTATTAAATACTCAGTCAGATTGTTCATTTTACGAACATTACACAGACAGTGAGTTACATAATTAATTACTACGTTTTGACAACAAAACAAAATAAGCAAAAACATAAACAAGCATTGTAATAACTTTGTAAAACATCAACAATATACCACTCAATAATTGTTAAGCCAAAATACAGTTTAACACTTGTAACGACAACATATTTCTAGTTCTACGGAACACGGCTTGATGGATAAATAAGACTGACTCGATTTGTACGGCTGTGTGGTGGCCTGTTTGCGTGCCAACAAAACTCGTTATCTATATTCTGGTTTCAAATAAGGCCTTGAAATCAAGCAAAAAGTTCCATCGTACCTGTTTCTGCAACTGTAGCAGCAATGGATGATAAGCAGTACTTGTAAATGTAGCCATGACCCACTCGATCACCCATTTTTGGGTCGATCGTTTATGTCAAATTCAACTTCTCTGTCTGGTTCTAGTTCTTTGACCCGCTCGTTTTCAGTCTCCTCCCGGTCATATTCGAACTAGATCAGGGCGGAAATACGTGTTTTACTTGGTTTCACCGTAACTATGGTTTCCATGTCATGGGCACGAAGCACGGTACCAAGACTTTCTTACTGTCCAATCACCGTTGAAGTTTGAATCAATTTCTTGCTTTCTGTTTGAGTTGGTGTCGTTTAAAATTATTTTCGGCCTCGTTCCCAGGCACAAGAGAGTTGTTCAAAGCTTGATTTTAATTTATATAATCCTGGGTTTAACTCTCAAAAAAGCCTATTTGTTGTCATGGCAATTAATTTTGAACGTTTGTGAAATATATTTTGTACAATATTTCAACTGGCCACACCAGTCAACTAAGGGAAGAAGTCAAAACAATGGTATTTTTAAGGAACCCAATTTTGCCGGGGGAGGTGGTGGGTACCGGGTGGCGGCACATACCTACTACCCCACCCCTCCCCACATTTTCAGAGCTCAATTTCTCAAAACCTGATTAGGGGTATTGGTTGTTATTGTATTATGGACTTCTCTCGTCACATAGAAGGCGTTGGTGCAAGCACTTTATCAATATCTATTTTGATGAACACGATATTTGCCAGCTCCAACGCCATTTGTATGACAGGGGATGATCGTCAATTTTTCGGGAGTTTTCAAAAAGAAAAATAAGAGCTAGTATTTTAAAAAAAGCAATCCCGTACTTAGGGAGTGGAAAATGCAAACACAAAATGAGCATGTTTTTCTGCAATTTTCGCCTGCGTTTTTTTAAAGTTGATGCTAGCTCCCCGGCTAGTACAGCCCCTCATGGTTATTCCGGGTAGCCAGCACTTTAGAAATTTGTTAAGTTAATACAGCTACAGCCGAGGTGAAACAAACGACTGTTTTTGTTGTTAAGGAATTTAACATCTTTATTATCCAGTCATCAAACCTCAATCCCTGAACATGACCAGCAACAAATTTTACATTCACTTTTGTGCAATTTTTTGTGCAACAATGTTGATATCTCTATTCTTTTGATTTCTATAAGTAGCTTTACATGCTTCCGGAATGATTGCCTTTGAGAAAAAATAAATGAGTGCCATACTTTTTGTAATATAAGACACAGTTAATTTTCCGTGTTTTGTTGTCCTTAAATATTTTCCTACAAAAAGCGAGCAAACAAAACACGCATGGTTATCGAGAACATCTTTATAAGAACATTTTAGGCAACGATTCTGACTTCTTTATATAAAAAATAGGCGCTCAATTAGTGCATGTGGCTACTGCTCTTGTAGACAGAAAGAAATCAATAAAGCTAATTTAATTGATAGAAGTTTGCTGTAAATACACTTAATGGCTTAATGGATTTTTTTCAGCAAAATCAGGTTTTGTGCTATAAATATGTATAATTTTTTTAAGAGGGCATGGTATCACCGGTGATCACGGTAACGCTTTGTAAGTTGGATTTCAGAATCAAAAAAAAAGAGTAAAAAATAAATAAGTTAGGCCAAATAAAAAATTAGTTGGTTAGCATCCTTTCTGCTAAATATTCATGGTCGGTTGGGCGGTTTTTATTTTTATTTTGGTTTTTTTATTTGATACTGACTCTTTGTTAAAGTATACAAACTAAGAATTTTAGTTAAAGTGATTCATAAGGACCAGTTATACCTTAGTGTTACTAAAAAATGTTCAGTTTTCAATTCAAGTAAAAGGTCAGTCTTCCATCACTCTTCACCTAAATATGCTTTAGATGAAAACTTGTGTATGTCTTCGATATGGTCGAGACCATTATATTATTTATAAAGAAAATGTATGGAAACAAAAATAATTTTTTTCTGGGTCAGAAGCGTTTTCGGTCGTCTTTTTGATGGGTGAGACATTGTGTATGTATCCTGTTAATTGCTCTTTAAGCTCTCACTAGTCTACAGAAGAAAAGTAGAAAAATGTTATTTAGTATCTCTATAGTATATGAGCTAATGAAATTGGTTACAGAATTTGTCAAGCTTTAATTTATAGAAAATTAGTGAAAAAAGTAACAGAAATTAACTTTACCTGCAAATTTTGTATTAATTTTTTAGGTATTAACTTTCACCATAGATACTATTTTGAAAACAATTATCAGTAATTAAGGGAAAAGGACAAAACAATGGTACTTCCTAGGAACCCAATTAATTTAGGGGGTGGGGTATTATGTGCCGCCACCCACCACCTTTTTTCAAAAATGATGAATTTCAGGAGCAAATATCATGCCCAATGAAACAGATATTGATAAAGTGCTTGCACCAACGCCTTCTTTGTGGAGAGAGGAGTCCACAATACAATAAAAACCAATACCCCTTAATCGAGTTTTGAGAAATTGAGCTCTGAAAAAGTGGGGAGGGGTGGGGTAGGGGGGTATGTACCGCCACCCACCACCTCCCCAGACAAAATTGGGTTCCTTAAAATTACCCTTATTTTGACTTCTCTCTCCACAAAGAAGGCGTTGGTGCAAGCACTTTATCAATATCTGTTTCATTGAACATGATATTTGCTCCTGAAACTCAGCATTTTTGAAAAAAGGAGGTGGGTGGCGGCACATGATACCCCACCCCCTAAATCGGGTTCCTAGGAAGTACCATTGTTTTGACCTTTTCCCTAACAAGGCGGAGGCCCTGAAAATGACAGGGTGCCAGACAAAAAAGACAGAATGCTGGGAAAAATGACAGGGCGCTGCGAGTTGCTATTAACTTTGGAACCCGGATTTGGTTCAATGTCCCCTGTCTCTGACAATAAAATATTTCGTTTAGATACATCATAACTCATAACTACTATCTTAAGTTTTTTTGCCAAGATAACTACAATGACATTCGATCATTTCCAAACGGGCTAAACTTTAGCTTACTGTCTTTGGTACTTGCAAAGTTTGCATCACACATATTGTGGGATGTTGGTTTAAAATATTTGCTAAAAAGTAGCATTACTCCACACACCAAGATTTAAAATCGCTGACTAAAACATATAACATAGATGATTCAGGAGTTGGTTTCTGAACAACACTTTTAAATTTCGATCTAATTTTTCTTTGTTTCATAATTTTTGTGATTTTTTAACACATATTCTTGATCTCTGCGCATATGATCTTTACGTGCCGGACGCGACCGCGTTTACATATACACGTTTTCCTTTCGACGTGTTTATAAACCCGAATTGACGATAATTCAACATTGTCATCTTTATACATTTTTTCACACCGATTTACCAATGCTTTCGTCGCTTTTTGGTCAATGAAAGGTACCGCAATTTGCAACCGGTTAATTACTCTCGAGCTCAAAAGACGAAGAGGGTCAATTTTCCTCGAAACAGGTTCTATTTTCTCACGAAGAGGCTCGAATTTCCTCCGAAGGGAATTTATTAGCCTCTGTAGAGGCTCCATTTTCCTCCGAAGAGGCTCAATTTTCCTCCAAAGAGACTCGATTTCCCTCCGAAGAGGCTCAGTTTAAGGGTTTTTGCAAATGGCAATTTCAAAACTGCTCGAGCGGTGACTTCGAATCGTCACAAAACGCAGAATTTCTGGGCAATTCCTAGGTAGCGATCGACCTAAATCTCGGAAAAATTGAAAAAAAACTTTCATCTGACCCTTTCATTCAAAGGATCAAATAAAAGCACTGGCAAATAGTGTTCCCAATACACTAAATTTCATCCTCCAAACTTTCATGCGAAGAAAACTCTTCGGTTATTATAACACGTGACTTGATGTCGCGTGCTGATTGGATTTTTTGGCTTTCTATTGTTACTTACATACGGACGGACAACACTATGACATAGTGGCTTCGCCTCTTCGAGGCAGTAGCCACAAAAAGAGAGTATTAAGTTGATCGCAGATTAAAGAATATATTTAATATATTTAATCGCTGAGGCACCATTTTGTGAAAACTAGTCTTAACTTTAGAAAGAACTAAGATAAAAGAAAGAATTTGCATTGTGAAATCTAAAAATGCTATAAAACTCGTTTGGTTGTCATAAAGTTTATAACACGCCAAATGTCGTGACGGCTAAAGGTCCAACTCGTATTTTCTGGTTCTCAGATTAGAAGAACCTCAGCAGTTTTTAACGGCGTATTGATTCCTAGATTCTCTTTATTAAACGTCACAACATTGTGCGAGTTATGTTAGGAGATCGAAATAAGGATGTTAATAAGCTGGTTGGGACTGAAACGGTTAAACTGCTCGGACAGCACACCGCGCCGTGATAATGTACGCATGCGCAGCATTTTGAACGCCATTTCTGCATTCCGAATGGATTTGGGGCATAATTTACTCAATGAAAACATTACAATCTCTTTATTAAACTTTTTCCAGGTCATTCGAAAATTTGAAAATAAAGGGCTCTTCTATTTTCAGTAAGGACATTTTCTCAACTACACTCACGTTAAATATCGTTAGACATAAACAATTGTTAATTTAGGCTTTACAACTGAGCTTGGTTTACCGAACTTAATCCTTTTTGTGAAAAACATATTATTCTGGCGGAAGAGGCAGATCTGTTATGTCTGTCATACATAATTGTCATCAACGGCTTCCAAAACAAAGTAATTAAAATTGTTACGTAAGAAAAGGCATAGCGAATTCGAAGTCCATTTTGCGGCTTTCAAAATACGCGTCTTTCTTTAAAAAAGCAGCCTCAAAAGTGTAGTATAACCTTGAGATTTAGCCAAAAGTTAAGACTCATAAAAAATGTACCTCAGAACTAGCTGGATCGATATTTTTGAAATCATAACACTTGAACTGAATAATAACCGAAGTTGTCGCCAAAAAGTAGCATCGATCAAATTTACATAAAAGAGCGACCTACACTGAATTGTCTACAACAACACTTTTATAAAACATACTTAGAGAGCGCTTCGGGGCTGAAAAGGCATGAAAGTCGATCAAAATGCGGCTCATTTTCGATTGGTTTTTGTTTTGGGACTTTTACATATCAGACTGAAAGAGATCAATTGATAAATTTATCGATATATAGGGCAATCAAAACGTGTTCTACAACTTGTTTTTCTTTATGTAACTTAATAAGAAAACTGTTTTAAAAACTTGTTGGTTGACTAAGAATGTTGCTATAGTATTTGGATAAAATCATTATGGTTCTTTAAAGAATACCGCAGTTTGCCTGGTAAATTTCTAACCTTGGAACAAGCGTACAATAAAAACCTGCCAAAAATACCCCTCATTAACTATAGTGAAAGGCAAGATAGCTTACAGATTGGTTCCTAACAAACTTGAAACAAAACCTAGAGAAAAAAATAGGCAACTCCTTAAATTAGCCCTAGCCAGCTGATCAAAATCCAACTTCTACTTACAAAACTGACATAAAGAATAAGTCATATCGTAAAAAGAAAATGCGAATTGGTTACACAAATATAAACCGTGCAAAAGCAATACTCGGGGTTTGTACTAACACCGGGCCGCACTGCTTATCGAGAAATTTTGAATACTTGTACAATTTTAACAAGAAAGTGCATTTCGTTGATTTGCTTTATAACATGAGATTTTCTTGCTATGTATTGATAGCTGGCATAAAGTGTAAGATTTTTACAAAGAGTATGAGTTGTATAGTGTCTTAATGATTAATTTCTGATGAAATTTTTTCCGTTATCTCGGCGAGTTACCGCATCCCGCCGGATTTCTGAAGAACATCTCCCGAGGGGATGGCTGCTATATTAATTATGACAAAACTAATTGCTGCAGCTAAGGAAAGATTACGTTGTCACACGATAAAGAAAGAACTTGAAAGAGCATTTCATTGATTTATGAAGAAGTTCTACGGAACACCTTGATGCATGTTTGCGAATGATTCTAGACTCTAGTACTTCTTTTAATTCAACGTAACTGACATTTGAGAAATTTCTAACTCTATTGCATTAGTATTCAGTCCCAGCCGGTTGATCAATCCTTACCTAACACATAAAAAAGTCATTTCCTAATGTGAATTGAGGTGTGATTGAACAAGATGAATTATCTAAAGTTCCCCAAATTTTCTTTTACGAGAAAATTATGAATCGTATTTTGTGGAGAATTTATTAACAACAACTTTCTTGCTTAGGACTATAACGGTTTAACAAAACCCTTTTCAGTTGTACTTTATTTAATATGAATCGTGTTATGAAAGAGTTAAAGTTACATAGATACCAAAACGAACCAAAAAATCATGCTAATAATAAGGTAAAAATGTGAATAAAGAATGCGAAGAGAGTCTTTATTCTACACACAATTTTACTCAGTGTAAGAAAAAGAAATGATGTTTTGTCAACTATAGAAAAAGTTTATAGTGCAAAAGTTTACGTTAGTTATTCTTAATGCAGTCAATTTGTACACATTTGATTTTTTAGGAAAAAATCCCCTCTTGTATAGTTGCACTAAAATCAGATATGGCTTTGCTGGTGATATTAAATGGCCACGCACCGTTGCGACAAATAACACTATTAACAAAATGAATTAGAGTCAGCATATTCTTTCTAGCGTAGACAGAAAATGCTAGATTCGAATTACCAAAACCAAGTAAGTTTAAGAACGATTTATAATGATGCACTCCTCAAAACACATACTGTCAAGATTTTCTAGTCTTTAGCCGAATAAATCAGTGTTCTTTGAAACACAGTTCGAACTTTATTTGCTGGAACATTGATGTTGGGAACAAAGAATAATTTGCACCTTTTACAATAAAAATCACTCGAGGCTAAGCAAATTCAAGAAACTTATCTTAAAAGCTAGGTGCATCAGGACTTGGTACTCGAGAAATGTGAATTTCCCCTTCTTCGTCTTCAGAAAAAATTGCCATGTCTTTACTCCTTGGCGATGGCAAGTCTTTTTTCTCCGGGGGATACTTCACAAAATGCATGGTTGTTTGAAGACCGTCTGGAGTTGTCAAGAGATATGTTGTCGGCACTATAGGTAAACTTGACTGGCGGCGGAGTTTCATTCTTAACTTTTCTGTCCAACTGTTGGTAACTCTCGGTTGCTTTCTTAGAGTTCCACGTTGGTTTTCGTCCTTTTGATGAGGTCCAGTTGGCGTTTTCGGGTTCTTATCTTGCATATTTTGAACGGTCATTGAGTCTATTCCTGTCTTTGTTGTTCTTAGGTATAATGTTCCACGGAATGGCTCTAATGGCTTCTTATCCTTGTGGCTCTGTTCCCAGTCTTCTTCCACTCGAGGAACCTGACTGCGATTTCTGATTCTCAAGGGCAATCTTGATAAGTAAGGCGACGAAATTTGGATTGTAGACGGCTGTAGGGCAGTCCTCTTGCAGTTCCTACTCGTGGAGGTTTCATTTTCGAACGCGTTACTCTTTCGAAGCAAGGAACCAGTGCTAGATGCTCGCTGTAACGTCGGGGTAGCCGTGCGTTTGTTGACGAAACCACACTTGGGGCATTTCGGAAATCCTGGCTGGTATTTCCATCCCGTGGAATTCTCTTTCGTCTCGTTGCTATGCGGATTTGTGCTATCGTTTAAAGCAGCAAAAATCCTTCTCTCCTTTTCGCTTTTGTTGAAACAGCTTTTCACCTTATGCAGCAATCTCTCGATGCACGACTTGTGGAAATCGGTGGCGTATACCATCGCATTTCGGAAATCGTGAATTAAAACATCGGTCAACATATTTTTTTTCTTGTTTGTGTTTAGTCTTTCATGGCGCTTTAGATCTCCTCTCGTGGCAGAACTTTGATCGAGAATTTCCGTAAAATAATATTGTTCTGGCAAAGGATTTGGCAAAATGTAGCTTGGCATCCGAACACCAACAACAGGCACTCCAAAGGCTTTTGCGATTCCATATTGATTAAGGTAAAAATTATCTTCGATGGTTTCTTTGCTGTAGATAAAGACAAACACATAAGAGCGAGCAATTGTTTGGTATACGTCGGTAATTTCGCTCCTCGGGTCAAGTGTGTTGGCAATAGGATGTGTCCTGATACTCCAGTGAACAGCCAAATTGCTAATGATCAAATCTCTGAGCGAGGAGTTCCCCAGTGCGTTTGGTTGGCTTTGCTCTCCACATACATAGATCACTTGATTGCTCGGAGTACAGCTCATCTCGCTTGCCGTTATTCTTTTCAGTTACCCACCTCAGTTTAATGTGCAAAAACCCACGCTCAGCTAAGGCCACTGGTAGTCATGGAAAAAACACACAAGCAACTAGCTGATTCAACTTCACAATTGCAAACTCTCATCCCTTGACCAAGAGAGAAAATCGTAAAAGAATATTAATTCATGGTTGTACGAATATATCTAGAAACTGAATCAACTTTTAACGCACTGTTTACTATTACCTAGCAATTTTCCAATGCAAATTTTTGTCAACCATTTATAACGAGGAGAAAATGCTAATTTAAGCATTTTTGCTCTTCTAAATATTCAAGAAATAAACGAAACATACTGAAAAGTCACAAACGATAAAGAGTTTGCTAAACTTGTTTATGCTGAAAAATATTAATTTTCATGCAGTGGCGAATTCGAAGTGATTTAATCATGTAAAAATATATCTCGGTGTGTCAGTTTGGTTAACATTCAGAACTTATCCTAGAAACAAAAGGTTTTAGAGTTAAACATTTCGCTAAAATTTTGGCTTTTCTATTTTTTATTCGGATACGTTTATTAACACACAATATTCGTTTCGAACCAGGATAATTTTGACATTGATAGACCCTTAACGCAAGTACGAACGATCTCAGCTTTTCTCTGCCAGATTCATTTGCAAATAGACAGTATCAGACGAATAAAGACAAAATTTGGCAGACTTTAGTGAAACAAAACAAGAAATTTTTGAGTACCTTAAACCTGCGTTAGCTTTTTTCTTTGTACGTGCACGAGTTTCGAAGTCGGACAAAACTGTTTTCGTATCGATTGGTCTAGCACAACAAATGTTCGATGTTATCTATCATTCGCCGTGCTAAATGTCTGTCGGCAGCTGCAACACCCAATAACAATACGTTCACAATTCAGTTTTTCTCATGAAAATTCAATAGCAAACCTTAAAATAGATAAGGACTGTCATTTTCATTTTGAACTGTATTCATGCCTCCCGCAAACTGCATATAATGTTTCATTTGATTTTCGGCGAATATTTTGACTAGGAGCTAACATATACCTAAGCATCTATGATTTTTTGCCATTTACTGAACAAGCAGTAAAATTGGCTGTCTGATCACGTTTTTGTCGTGACAAATCATCAAAGGAAAAATGTTTCATCTTAAATTAGATCGAATTCAAGAAAATACAAAACATCATAACTTAAAAGACACAAAATATAGAGAATTAATCTAATTCGGCGAAACGTTATAAAATTTTCATACGCGAAGCTTTATAGAATCTTTACTAGTTGATTGTCGAATGCAGAAACAATAAAGCTTGGGATTTCTGCAGGTGTTTTGATGTCCTTTTCTCGGTTGTGATTGGTTGTTTAAAACAGATCAATTGTTTAGGGCTCATGAAAGAGCCAGCGCAAGATATGTTACTATGTTTTCTCACAATACCCTGCAACTAAAAGAGAATCAAGTCAGGCTGTATTCAAACCCAAAAGAGAAACAACACTGCTTGAAAAAGTTTTCACGTTTCTTTTCAACATTGCTATTCATCTTTTGTTTGAATAAAGTGTTTTAATCTACAATTTCATGGTTAAACCATTTTCGTATTTGTATTTTCGATGAGCGATTCCCATCTTTTGATAGAAAGTCGTAAAGCAAGCTACTCAAAAATATTTTACTAAACGAAAACATGGAACAACTGAAGAGTTCGAAAACTAAATACTTTGGTAGCTAATGATTGAAGACAGTTTACAATTATTCTAATGGTCTTGACACAACCAAAATTGTTGATCCTCAAAGGCCAAACTCGCAAATGTGCCGTTTTGAAGTATTCACGTTTTGGCCCTTTGCATGCACTCCCTGTTATGAATCAATTTAGTTACATGTCTATTTTATCCCGCATCTGGCCATGGCGGAACAAACTGAGTTGGAAGTGCGACAGACACTAGTGTTTCTCTTTTTTTTCAGACTGGTAACGGTATGACATTGCGGAAAAAAACTGTGTGTCTTGATTCAACTGATTAAATCTTCTTTCGCCAGTTTTCAACAAAGTAGCTACTAAGTACAATAGTTTAAACACATATTTTTGTCGATTAACACCGATTACTATGAGCAAAAAATGAGAAAATAGAAGTTCTACCTCACCTTTGGGAATTGGCCTCGAAGTTGAAACGGCTGCTTTTTGTTTGTGGCAATGTTTATTGAATAAATATTGTCGATTTCTTTTGATCTAGGGTAGCACCATTGTAACCTGGCGACAAGCTCTTAAATGAGTTTTGAAGCAAATTCAAAACACGAAAAAGTCATAAAAGAAAATCGAGTATTTATTAACTAGCAGCTGTTGTGACAGACACATTAAAAAGGTTTTGTTTGGTGTTTTTAAGCCCGCGCCCAGCGTTGTTTTCTGATGCAAACCGGGCGAAGGAAGTTTCAAGTATATACTATCTCTGTTTATGTGGAGGCCGGAGAAAGAAAAATTCCGTCGATAATGCTTCGATATAGCCTCCTCCGCATGCAACTCTTTTTTTTTTTCGAGAAAAAGCAGTTTAGCCAAATTAACGCGTGAAAAACGGACAAAAATCACGAAAATAACAAAATCAGGTAACTTTCATGCTCAGTGTGGCCGCATTAGTTTTACTTTTATGACGACGTCGAAGGAAGAGAAGGCGTCACGCAAAGTTTGATCGAAGCAATGGCTTTTCAGAAGTAATGAACAAAAAGTTGCTCATAATCTCCAATAGGAACTAGTCTTAGGTGGTTTTTACGAACATCACCAGAATCATTTTACTCATTGGTTGGGATTTAATTCAGCCGTCTATCCTAAATAACGGCAATTTTATGCATGAAGCTATAATAATTTAATATGTTTCTCCTCTTTGTCGGGAGTCCAAGGATCTCTGGCAACTTGCCCTGCCATCTTTAAAGTGACATGGCTCAAAGCTGGTTTCTCATTTTTAGGTTGGATATTTTTAGTCGTATGCCATAAGCTCCTTCTCCAGAATTCTTGTCATGCAGAGTTTTGTTATCAACGTCGAGAACACAGGGTACGTTGAAATTCGGATTCAAAATAAACCCTGAAAGTGGTTTAATCAAATGGATACAATCAAAAGCATTTTCCAACGCAGAAAACAAACATTCTTTTATATATAAGAGAACATATAACAAAAAAGTTGTTAATTTTACACTGAGTAGAAGCGAAAGAGGCAAAACTGATGGTCGTGTGCCTTCCGAAAAAGTAAAAAAAAAAAGAACACAAACTTCATTAATTAGCACCCAGCCACGAATAAGCGCTTAACATCTCCCTCCTTTTCCCCAAAATAGAGAGAAAAAAAAGAGAAATTCGACCCTTATAGTGACGTGTACACGAGACGTGTTGCTTATATCCTTAGTAGCTTAAAATGGATAATAATATTAAACACTACACCCTCGGCGCTATGTTATCGAACATCAAGGCGACACAGTGAGAATGAAATTGGTATTTGCTCACACACAAAAAAAAATCCTTTTTGGCCACACAATGAGAGTTAAGCTGGTATTTGTTCGCACACACAAAAAAATCCTTTTTGCTAAAACTTGTGAAAGTTAGTTAGCGCCCAGCCTCAAAGTAATGCCCATTTAAAAGGAAAAATTGTTACGCGACGCAAACATGGTCGTACATTAAAGTTTTACCGATTTTGGCTTTGGCTTTATTTTAAACTTTATTTTTGGCAAAACCTGCTTCTAAAGTGATTTTTTCAAAACTATTCAGATTGGAAGGGGAAGG
>JANVCF010014348.1:3134-14371 GCA_025388745.1 Hydrozoanthus gracilis
GAGAAACTGCAGCAACTTCTGTCGAAAGCCATTCTTTATTTTTGAATAGTCATTAATTTCCAATTCTATCATTTTAGCACCATAAAACAAACCCTTCGGCTTCGTAATACATAAACGGCTCAAACTCAAAACAACCATATTTCTTTTAAAAAGGTTTTGCTTTTAAGTTATCACTATTGGCCTTTAACGAGCTTGGAGTTCATTTACGAGCGAAAAAACAAATGAATAAAATGTGTGTAATAATTACTTTAGTTCGTGTCAAAGAGCAATGAGGATACTGACTCGTTCCTGGGGGTACGATGTTTTGTCGGCTTAACACGAAAACTGCTCAAAATTTGATTTAATTTGTTTTTAATGCTATTTCGGGCTTATGCTGATAAGAACTAGAATCCCGAACATTCTTCGGAGCTTTCCGAGTGCAATATCATTACGCCGTTCATCGAATAGATTAACGAAGATATTTTTGGCGTTCGGATTTATCACTATCTACTCCTTGTTAGGTGAAAAACCGACGGAAATCCGTATCAGTTACACGCATTGTATTTCAATTTGCATTCTTGCGAAGACCAAATATTTTTTCTTAATTGCACTAGGCTTACATCACAACAGTGCTTAACCTTAGACGAATAGAGGTCGACCCGATACCGCCCGTCAGACCATAAAAGGAAATAAAGGGAAGTCATAATGTTTGGGTCACATTCCGAGAATCGCCGGAGCGCCTCGGCTATTTTCGGTTATCCGAGTGGCCTCGGATTCTTTCGGGGAAAAATTAACGTGCTTCACAATGACGCAAATAAGCCATCATTTAACTTGTTTTAAAATAACCCTTTCAGCTCTAAAAGAATGTTTTTCAAAAAAGGAAGAAGAATAACAGTGATGAAACGCTAATAGCGTTATTGAAGCTGTAAGAAATCCAATTCTCAAAAGGGAACTATTTTAAGTTAAAAAGTTAAAACTAGCCACTCAGCGTTATTTCGCTACTAATGTGCCATTTTTCTTCACCACTGGGCAGTGAAGCACTAACCAGTCGGCGTGTACGGTCTGTGACAACTTTTACAGTTTTTACACTGCGAAGTGCACACATAATAGTTTCATTTGTTGTTGTTTTGATATGCAAACTGCATACAAATCAATTTCTGCTTGAAGGAAGTTCAGTGTTACAGAATACCAAGACAACAAAAATAGTCCCACGTTTTCAATACAACAAAAAGGTCCGCCCTTCCCCATTTCCGTGAAGTTGCCGTTGATGAGAGTGTTAAATAAACAGTGGAGTGTTTTGTCACTCAGTATTAGTTGTTTGCTTCGATGCAATGCAACTTGAATTTGAAAGGCAATTCCTGTCCTCTAAATTGAAATGGTTGACTGGGGCGGTTTAAACGATTAAGGTTGAAGCAAACGTCCTCTCAGCTGCAGATGCTGTTTTTTAGGACCAATTTCTTGTAAAAATAGTTTATTCATCAGAGAAGAAGAGATAAATTAGCAGGAAAATTCGCACACGATGTCATGAACAAGTTTATGAACTACCAAACGGGGGGCAAAAACCGCGGACGATTCTACATTCACAAACGTAAGTTCAAATTTAATTCGAGCGAGCTCAAATCACTTCTAAGTAATTGTATTTATTTTTAAACAGCGTTAGATGGCTTAAGCACATTTCACAAGTAAAGGCACTATTGACTGAGGAGTGACACCTTCGAAAACACGTTTGTACTCAAAATTTTGCTGCTTGAAAAAACAGATTATTTGCTAGTCAAATGGTTAGATGCCTTTAAGATCTATGTTAGACCCGATTTACATCTATTACTCACTAAGGCTTGAAAGTTCGAAAGCAACCCGTGAAAAAATCTAAGAAATTGTTTCGAAAAACCAGGGGCTCGTTCAAACTTAAACCAAAAATCAAAATGAGTGTCGAACACATGATCAATCTTTTGTTCTTCTTCAGATTTAGGAACTGAGACTTTTAATTAAAATTTTTATAATTTTTTACTATGGAAACTTTAGTTCAAGAAACTTATTATCAAGAGATGGAAAGTCGATGAACATTTACGATTATAACTGAGATAAAACCTGAGAACATTTTTCAAACAGTATTTTGGTTTTTGCACAGACTTAAAACAATTTAGAAAAAAACGTTTCAGTGACCCAGTTTCCTGAAATACAAACCCGCCTACATTATTGTGAAAATACTATTATGCTTTCCTGTTTTATGCGTCACGTAGTTTATTGTCGCGGCCTTGCTTTGGTATGATAATCAAAAGGTCAGTTAACAAGTCCAGATTGGAACTGATATGCTTTATAACTGATATTATAATTACCTATCCGTTTTGTTGAGTGATTGTATGTTGTTCATTGTCCGGTGCATACTTTTTTTTTAACGAAACGAAAATTCACGTGCAATGATCCTAAAACGTTTTTTTTTTCTTGCGGATTAGATGTCAAACGTAACTCGAACGTTCTTTAAGATACCGCTCAGTTCAGAGGTACACGAATCGGATTTATTTAGACTTTTGCAAACCTTTTATCGATATTGCAAGCAAGATTTCGGGGTTGATAAAAAGCCAACAATTTCGAAAATTAAAACCTTTAGTTAACGCACAACTCAATATATCCCCTTCAAGGGGTCTCTTCAGTAAAGTTCAGCTTTCTAATATCAACATCACACGATTGTCTTTCTGCGAACTCTGAGTAGTTCGTATAAATAGCTATGACTTAATCGCTTGAGAATGTGGATCATATTTGGACCGGAAAAAACAAACGATTATCCTTTGTTCCAGTTTCCTTTAGTTTTCCAGATAATTCGACTAGTCCAGTTATTATCAGATGTTGTAAAGTCTCACTTTGCTTTCGGTTAAATTAATGGGATGTTTTCACTCTCGTGACCCGAAGTAAAACGTGTTGAACACTCGTACAGTTGCCAGTGGTAATGTTTTTAGGGAATAAAACATACTAAAAGCAGAGAACAAGTTGTTTTGGTTAGCTGAACAATACTATTACACAAAAACTGAACTTTTTTGTTCGGGAACTAAAAAGCTTCTTGATGTTTCCGTCTTGATATGGACTGAGAGAGTGAGACCGACAAGTCGGCTCGAAGGGAAAACTTTAAAAGTGCTTTGGACATAAAGAAAAAGCTAACTTTAACTGAACGACAAATCGAGTTTCCGAAAACGGAACGCTTTTCCTTTTAATAACCACGTGTGAACATCCTGTTGTTAGTTCCGCTTTTGCTTAACGGAAATACAAAATTCCTTACGCATTACTTTACGTCAACTTGCGAACAACTTTCAATGAGGACTATGTCTGTATTCTATTTTATGCTTTAGTTGTTAAGTTGGCGGTTCCGGAGTATCAAGTCGCCATTAAATTCATCCTAACATCATAGTCAAATTTAGTCTTAAGATTTTCCTCTAACAAGTACCTCGTTGAGTTTGAGTCCAATTGAAACGTGCCCGAGTGAAATATTCCCAGCAATAATTTAGATGATCAACAGGATAACTTTAACATAACTTTTTTTATTACAAATAGAAATACAAATGATATATAAATCTTTTTGAATAGAAAGAAAATGTCACATGCTCTCATTTGTCCGTGGTTTTGCAGGACAACTTTTGAAGGAAAAGTTCTTCAAAAAAAATATTTGAGAACTGTTTGCAACAACTTGCCTCCAATTCTTGCCAAAAACCTTTTGAGGGTTTCCTTAACCGGAAATTATTTTGTCGTTCAAGGTTTTGTAAATTTGTATCTCATTAAAAATATGAGGCACTGTTGTATTTGTAAAACGACTAGCAATGTTTGGCACGTGGCAGGATGGATATTTTCATATGTTTGATGTCCAGATATTTCCTTGAATTGTTTGACACGAAAGTTAAGTTTAGTAAATAGTCTCGTTTATGCTAATATCATACTTTAACATTCTTTCGGCAGTGAAATGCACATTAAAGTTGGTGCAAATACAAGTTAAAAATGAAAAAAAAACGGTTTTACTGCTGACTGACCGCTGTAAACAACAAAAAGTTGAACAAGTACATGCTCGATTCGAGTCAAAATAAGAAAGTTGTTCCCCAAAGAAAAATGCTTATTATTGGTAATTTACCCTAAATCAACTCAGAATGACTGAGTTAAGTCGTTTCACTCAACGCTAGTAAATAAAGATGACCTACGGGAACAATATAAAAGAGAAAACTTTTATTTTGAAAAAAACTAGGCTCGGTAGATTAATGCATTGTATCTTGTTGCTTCAATGTAAGACTTGATTCATGACATATGTATCGATAAAAAGTTTGAGAAAGTTTTGGATATATTCTGGTCTTTCACGAGTTTGCCACAAGCAACAGTTATATATTGGTAATCTTAATTGTGAAAGCAAGGTCCCAGAGCATTGAAATCAATTGTAGTTCGTCTGTGCATGTTTTCTTTAGAGCGTTTACCGTTCGGTCTGTATCATTATTCTTCATTCTGGCATTCTGAATTGAGCTTCACAAGCTTAAAAACGTCGTTATTTTGAGGCTCTCTTAAAGCAAAAAAAATGCTAATGAAAATCTTTTAGCCTTCGGTGATTCGACTCAAATCGACACGGCCGAAAGATTTCAAGCTCAAGTGACAGCATCTCCGTTTTGCTTTTGTCTTTACTTCTTCAACATCATAGTTCTGTCACGATACTTAAGACTGGGGTTACCGCTCCGTTTACCGAAACAAACAGCAAAAATTGTGATAAAAGGATTAAAAAGAAGAATATCACTGCCTTACTACGGCCTATCATTATCAACGGCAAATTAATTCTGTTTGGTTTATATTGTAGCTCTGTGTACGGCTTCTGGTCAAAGCTACTTCGCATTTCGCAGGTCAATGGAGTAAAAAATTAACAAGACCATCTGCACTCGATATATGTGATCTAGTACAACTTCAATCAACATATTAGCGAATCTATGAAAAACATCTGTTGTTTAATAAATCAGAACACGTGAATTGCGGGGTTTTATTTTATATATGTATCAAATAAACAATTGGCGGAAACCTTGAATAACAGATTTAGAGGGGTCACTGAGAGCAATGCTTGCTTTTTCTTAAAACAATTGGAGTAAAGATATTTTACTGTTTTAATCTCAAAAGTTAACTCAGTTTGCAGATTTAGTTAAATATTGCCGGCTCAAATCTTTTTCAAGATTGAATCGGTGACAACAAGTTCTTCTTTGAGTTTGTGGCAGCGCCTGTTTGTCTGGCAATTTTGAGTGAACTGACCCGTGAGGTCTGTAAAAACGTGTGTGGGCAACAAACCTTCTATATAAATTATATTGTATCACAAACACTAAAGAAGTGGGTTTTGTGAACGGGTTTCCGTGGTATTATGCTTTAACGGTTACAAACGACCAACAATTGTGAGAAACAAAAGACAACAGGCAAATTTGATTCTTGAACGGAACCTTCGTGCAAACTAAACAACCTATACAAAGTTTTTTAACAAAATATTCTAGTCAATAGTATCTGTTCATGTCTTCTGTTTTCCTCTTTTAAAGTCTCTGCAAAGCAAAATACTGAAATTCGTCTAGGTAGGGACTTGTGTTTCTGTAGCGTATTCAAGTTGTTGCAGAAATCATTCATTGAGTCTTATAAAACTCTTCTGCCTTGACAATGCAAATTAAACATAGAGACCTTGACAAATGACTTCTGATTAATACCCTTGCATTAATAGCAACAAAACTAATTGTGTTGTTACAAGCCGTTAATGTTAGGAATCATTGACAACAAATTTCAAAGACATAATACTGTAAGCAAACTACATTAAGTGAGGCTTGAGTAGCGCTGGGCCCCGGGTTCGGAGGTTAAAATTCGTGACTTTTTCTGCTACACTGCCAGGGGAACACAAGAGAACCCAAAGAAAAGGGTTGATGGAGCTGCAGTTTAATGTCATTAAACCGCTATTGTTGCTTTTCGATGCTATTATATTATCTTTTTTATCAAGTTTATGTAAATGTTTTTCCTAGCTATTCTATTTTTTTTTTTTTTGTTATTTACTCACAAGGAGACTGTCATATACTGACAATTTTCAAGACCAAAACAGTTTACCTTTTGAGGGAAATGGAGTATTCTAGTTCAATTCAAAAGCGAGAGATAATTGTTTAATGCAATGGCAAATTCTTGCATGAAACCTCAATATCTATCAGAAAATTGTCTTCATCTTTTCTTCTACATTGACTTATGAATTCATTAATCAGTTAAACTTCGTATTAGTTTTAAGTGCGGTCTATATCAAATTTAAGAAGTGTGAACAAAAAATTTACTTTTCATGTGACAACCGCAGGATTTTAGGTTGCTGCATGAGTTCAGTAATTTCGTTCAGATTTGCTAAGTATTGTCAAAGTAATTTCCAATCAACAAAAGTTAAACGATTATAATTCTGTCGAACAGAACTGTTGAGTGTCAAGATAATATATTTGCTCGAAGTATAAACAAAAAGACTGAAAATCATTCGTACATTTTTAATTTTGTAGTTTCGTCAGAGTTTCCGTATTCATTTCGAAAGCCATTGGCTCTTTGAGACATCTGGTATTCTCATAAAAACAGTTAAACAGCCTTTTTTAAAATTCGAAACACAAAGATTCTAAGTGCAAAAGACATAAATATACTGTCATGTCTATGGACATGGTACAAATAATAATAAAATCATACTGATTGTTTCCTGGAAATTTTGTGTCTTCTTAGTTTGTTATGTTTATAGTTAGTTCAATACTGTTTGACGCCTTCCGCCTTCTTGAAGCTTTGTTAAACGAAAGAATTCAGTGATCGTTTCCTGACTAAAAGTTGCTATTTTTATCCGGAATTAACGCTTCTTGAACAAATATTTAGATGTTTAAAGAGTTACAATGGACACCCCTTCCTTTGTTATGAATCTGACGAGTTCTGTTTATTCTACTTCTGTAAACATTGTACACGAGGCGTTCCGCTGCCAAAATATCTTTGACATTGAATATCAGGTTTATGGAGACGCCCACTAAAGGCATTAGTTGCTCGACCTCACCTCGGGTTCAATGGTATTAGTAAATATCATATTCGAGACACCGTCGTTTTGCCGACGACTAATCCGAAGTTTCGTGTCAGCGCGAACACGTCAGCGTACACGAATGAAAGGAATTTTTTAACAAACAACTTTTATTTTGATTAGAAATAATCAGCATTCCTTCTCGAAACATTTAACATGGCGATAAAATTGAAATGTCTGGTCCACTATGATGTGGTTTCCAGGAGAGAAATGGCCACAGTTGTTTTGTTAACTATGAAATATAGTTGCCCGCCAAAAAGCATCCAACTTTACCTGCTCACAAAGCTGTCTGTAAATGTGAAGGGAGCTAGAAAGCCGTATTTAACTGAAAGGCCAACTGTTTTTTCGTTTGCTTTTGTTTGTTTTTCTTTCGTTCAGACAAAACGCAGTGTGCAATCAGATGTTCTCTGTTTTTGCTTGGAGTTAAATAGAAAAAAGTTACATACCTTGGTCACGCAAATAGGGTCAGATTCAGTATAGAAATAAAAAAGCCACTAGTTCACAGGTTGCTATAGACCAGTAGCGGCTTTACTAATGTTATATTTTCTCTTCACAACTTCTATTACTACAAACTCTAAGGTTAAGATTTGTTTAGTTTTACTGTACGTTATTATAGTTTTGATAATTATCTCACGACAATTACTGTACTCTAATTACATGAACCAAGTAAAGTTATTAAAAGGAGGTTTACTGATAACAACAAAAACTTCTCCATTTTGCGGTCACATAGAAAATCCCTCTCTAATAGCCTAGAAGTGTTTTCTTTTTATAAAAAAAATTATTGGCTGTGGTGTGCGGTCGTAATGATCCGAAAGAAGCCGAAGGAGTGGCGAGCAGCCGACGAACAAATTTTCCCACGACTGACATACGAAGCTCCAATCTTTATCGGATTACTGTTGACAGCAGTTCGATGCACATTTTCCTCATTTCATATGAGAGAAATGTTTCAAAACTGTCTTGTTTCTCTATTTTAGCTGCTTTTTTAAATTTCTGTTGGAAGATTTATTGCAAAAGTTGTTTCTTTGCCGGAAACGACTGTTTGTACTTCAGCAACGAAATGCTTGGGTTACCATTGTTTTCTGTCTGTTTAGTTTCTAGCGTTTGATTTTTTCAAGGTGTTTATCACAATGCCCAATCAGTCGCTTAATTATCCAATCATTGCTGACCGAGCTGCCAGTTAATTGACGTCATTCTGTATTCTGATTGGCTCTTTTACATTCCCATGAGGGTTTTGACCAACACCTAAATCCATATTTGGTCACAAGCAAGACAATATGACGAGCAGATACCAAATAAAAAGCCCGTTTCTTCGACTCCAACTCATTATCAATCACGAACTAAAATCTTTGATTGTGAAAAAAACAAGCCACACTGAATATTTGTGGGTTGAGAGATAAACAGAACCAACTAGAGTTACTGTTAAGCTCTCCGTTTGGTTAACAAAAATGGCGTTAGCTGTGCCAGTTATACAAGATGCGAAATCGATTCTGGATATGGACAGTGTTGATCAGAGACGAAATTGTGAACTCGTCACGACCACTGCTCTGACAACTGTGCCAAACATGGTTGTCCGGTCTACTTCTAATAATTTGCTAACCGTTCCCACTCCAAACCCCGATGATTGGATTCAGGTGAGCATTCCGACACACACTATCTTTTCTTTCAGTGTTGTATTCAAAGTAAACTGGATAAAAAAACGTGCGGAATGGGAGTTTATTATGACTACTACATTTGAATTACCAGATTGCTGGTCGAGTTTGTTCAGCTATTCGATAAAGTGTTTTATTATTTTGAAGATCTAGAAATTAAAAGGTCGATGAAAGTTCTTGAAGTAACGTTAAACTTGATTTCAGCTATGAAATTCTTTAACAAATTGCTTCAGCAGCTTTTTTGAAACAAACACGGCTTAAAGTACTCGAGCCAAACTACTTTATACAAAACAAGCATTCTTATTGATAGATTATTTTGTCTTATCGATTAGCTTTTTAGCCTTTTCGAAACATCATTTGTTTTCATGAAATGAAATGAAATCAAATGATACTTTTTAAGTTGTGAAATTAAACATGATTTTGATTGTGAAATCTACAACTTCAATTATCGTTTCACACTTCGCTTGTTTCATTGGTTGCTCACTTGCTGCTTTGTAGTCTTTGCATCGTTAACTAAAATTGTCTTTGTGATTGTCTTCAGACGCGTTGGGAAATGGACAAGTATCTAACTTGTGGACAGCCCTCGCCGATTACATATTCTCCGATTGTTAGGAAGCGCAAGTTTCGAAGGGAGAGCGCCAATGTGGTGAACGACTTCTTCACTTTCGACGACGATTCTAGCAGTGACGATTGCAGCGTGATATGTGAATCGATTCCCGAGAAAGTTTTTATTGCGGAAAACGAGATGAGCCTTAGCAACTTGCCCTACACGACTCTAGTAAGCAATTCGCTTGCTCACGGCAGCTCTGTTAACTTAAACGTTTCATCTGCACAGACCATCACTAATTTCCAACAACTGAAAGTGGTCCCTCCTCCTCGAAATTACACTGTTATCTTTCCTCCTACGCCACCAAATTCAAACCCTGGCTCACCGGAGATGTCAAACGCTCAAGCGCAAACATTATTAGGGCCACCTCTCGGACCACCACCACCGTATACTCCTCCAAACACAAATGTTATTATTACCGCCGCAAACCGACGAAATTCGCCGGAGTTACAGAGGCGAAGGATCCATCGCTGTGAGCATCCGGGATGTAGTAAAGTTTACACCAAGAGCTCTCACTTGAAGGCTCATATGAGAACTCATACTGGAGAGAAACCCTATCGGTGCACATGGGAAGGATGCGAATGGCGATTCGCCCGCTCGGACGAACTAACTCGGCATTTCAGAAAGCACACTGGGGCTAAACCTTTTAAGTGTCAACACTGCGAGCGCGCTTTCGCACGCTCGGATCACTTGGCGTTGCATATGAAACGGCATCAACCACAGCACTGAATGGAGAAATTTATAAATACAAACTGAAGGATATTAAATCAAAAACTTTGGAATGGTTTTATGTGTGGTGGTTGTACAGCTAAATGAACTGTGATCAATTTATCGACTTCTCACAGACCAGAATGGTTGTTGATGTATATATTCACCACATCGCTTTTCGTTGATAGGATTGAACTGAATGTTGACGAAAGTACGCTGAAAAAGCCAAACAAGAACTAATTAAAGTTGAAAATAAACATTGTTTTTTCTAACAATGAAACTAGTTTCTAAGTTCTATTAGATTTAAATCTACAGAGAGACGTGAGACGTTGATAAAGTTTCTTGCTTTTTCGTGATCGGGCCGAAATCTGGTCACCTAAGCCAACGGTGCGCGAAATACCACAAGTTGTAAATATTGTATATTGATTTTATGTTTTGAGAAGAGATTGAAAAAAAAAGAAAATATGTATTTTATGTAAAGGAATGTTAGAGGTTATAATTTATATTTATACGATGTTGCTATTTTATTTGTGTGAAGGTCACCATCGAAGTAAAAAACATCCTGAGAAATTACCTCATGCACGATTTAACTAGCTTCAAAGTATACTGTTGAACCCTATTCAGTCTTCGCTGTATTCTTTTGAGATCAGCCGAGGTTATGGGTCTCAACCTTTTACCTGTTGCCTATAACAGTTTATAGTACAACTAATAGTAGGCAACGTGTCTTGTGTCTTGAAGGTTGTAAAACCATGGATGAAGTACCAATTTACATGGATTTGGCACCTATTAAGATTAGTGTGTTAGAGTTCCGTTTCTCATCAAGCCTGATTTTCATTCTACGGTCAACGCACTTTTTTAAAACTGTTATATCTCTTGGCTAAATGAAAGAAACATGATCTGAAGGCTGCCACATGTTCCCTGGGGTTATTAACGGCTCGTTTATGATGGGGTCACTCGGGTCGATGAAACAAACTACTTCTATTGCCTTTTATGACATCACCAGAGCCAAACAAAAAGCCTGTGTTATGGCATGAAAAGTAATAACTATTCTTACACGTTTTTCAATAAGTTCCTCTACGTCAAAACAACTTATGAATGAACTTCGCGAAATCTTGAAATCAAAAGAACCCGCTTTTTGCGATTTGTCTGTTTTTGAGTACTCTAAGATTAACACCTCTGAACACGGTTGTTTTTGGAAGACGATTTCTAACAAGGCCAATATACATAGCGTGTGACTTAA
>JANVCF010014459.1:0-14891 GCA_025388745.1 Hydrozoanthus gracilis
GGGGATATTTATATGTTTTCGAAATTTATTGCTCTAACTTTATCCTTGAATTCCAGATCGTCTGTTTATCTTATTTAACTTATGAAAACTAAAAAACCAAACTTTTTCTAAAAAAGTTGTATTTTTGGCTTCAAAAATAGGGTTCGGCTTATATACACGTTCGACTTGTATAAGAGTATATATGGTACACATACTTTTCTCCAAACCTGCAACAGAAGGAAAGTTTGCAGGGTCACATTTCTGTTAGTTACCTGTAGCTGGCGATTGGCTACGAGGGGATCTGTAACTGTCAGAAATATTTCCTGAGGGACCATTAGCAGTGGGTGTGCTTCGCCCATCCTCTCCAGAAGAATACCCACCACGACTGCCATAACGCCTCGCTGGAGACCCTAGTTCATCAGCTGAAGTGTAGCCTCTTGATGGATACCTATCACCATTTGTGAGTGATCTGTCATTCCCGTATGTACGACTTTCCAAATCATCTTGTACAATTTTACCATTGACTGTCTTTACAGTTCTAACTTCTGTGCGAGTCACAACTTTCTTTACATTCTGAGATCCTCCAGGTGTAAGATCTAGAGAAGTTATTTATTACATTAAATACAGTAGATACCAGTCTTATACAATATAAATATTCATTGCAACTAAAAGGTGTAAACTTAAACTGAGTGAGATTTTTGAGAGACTTAGTAAGAAGTTTTGCAAAATAACCAGAAATTTTATAATACCTATAATACATATAAAAAAATTCAATCAAATACAAAAGCCACTGTATAAGCATTACTTCAACAAAAGGAGAAAGAACCTTAATTCTTACAATATCATCTCATAAACCACTAAGTGGGATGACTTCGCTGAGTGTTATTTGAATAAACCTATTGCAGTTATATATTAACGGCCACATAATGACACATACCTCAAATTAAATAACTATGTCAAAATGTTCAGAAATGGAAAAAGCAGATTAACAGTTAGAAGGCATTGCTTCATGTCTCAATGACAGGTTCTTCAAAGATAACAGTGAATGTAAATTCGGAATTTTTCTGATCAAATAATATGTACCTGAAAATGGTCATACAAATCCTTAAAGAAAAACTAATGCCCTATTTTCTGTTGCTTGCCATTTTCTATAATATATTATTCATGTTAATATTTTACCATTTTACTTTAATAATGTCAACCTGTTTTTTCCATTTCTGGATAACATATTTTTGTCATAGATACAATTATATTATATATAATTAAATCATATGGTGGTCACGTGACTCCAAGCTGCAAAGAGCCTAATGGTCATCTAACTAGCCAGTAACTGGCATTCTTTGCTAGCCGAAGTGCTGAGCCTAAGTGGCTTGTAGGGCCGGCGCTTATTTCAGGTTTCTGAAGTATTTTAAGCAGATGACAGTCTTTGACTCCCACTGGACAGGACACTAATCTATCACAGGTTGCTAGCCAAACAACAAAATTCACTACCTTCATACAGTGTACTGTCTACTGGACCTCCTAATCTCCATTATTGGTCCATGTAAGAATTATATGTCTGTTGTTATTGTTCTCATTACCTGCATCCATCAGATCTCTTTCCCAGTCAGGATTCATCAACCTGTTAGAATGCCCAGATACTGTCGATGGGGAATCAACTCTTCTTTGATGAAGTGGTTGATGATCGCCCCTGAAAAATTTGTCAGAACTTTTGCAATTAATTTTAAACATTTTGCACACTGTTCTTTACACAAAGCTGGTTGAAGTGATCTTTGAGAAACTGGGTTAAACCATTATCTATATTTTTTATTATTCAATTTAATCTTTGTCATAAATATCCAAAGTGTGACTTTGTTTCTCAGACCAATGAAAGTCACATGACAACTGTAATCTTAAACACAGAAACATTTGCATAGAGGAAACAATTAATGGGTATCATTAGTTATTAAAGAATACTGTCTAATTGTTAGTAAAAACTGATCATAATTAAAATTTAAGTATCAAACAACCTACTATAAATATCAACTATCATGGGTTTGAACAAAAAATACACTTGATAGCCTCTTCTACAAGACTTTAATCTCACCTACATCATCTAATTAATGTGGTTCTTAAGAAAATTCATAGAAGCAAATATAAATCAAGTAGGCCACAATCGCTTTAATAAAAGGTGCAGATATGCAAATATAGTTGCAGTCTTATTAGCCAATTTTAAAAAAAAACATTTTCTGTGAGTAGCTGGTTCATTAGCAAAATGGCAATTTTTCAGAACCTTTGGAGATTGCAGTCAAAACGCAGTGGTTTTCTCCTTTTAACAACCTTTGAGGTATGAATAGCTCAGTACAGTATGTCATTATGTCTTACCTTGAATTAATTCCTCGTTCTTGTAGAACTTTTCTGTTTAAAAGAAAACATAAATGTTACAAGTTGGATCTATTTGAACAACAGTTGCTACAATAATTGTTGACAACATGTGACTGAATAACAGAAAAGTTTTAAAACTCAATTGCAAAAACTTAGCACAACAAGTAAAAACACAAGCCACTACTAGTATAATGGCTACCAAACAAAACTATAAACCAGAAATAATTAGGCTATAACAAAAAACTCAATTGTGCATATCTGTTTAATACTAACAAGTCACAACTGTACCTTAACACTGCAACTGGTAACATGATCAAAGACTATTCTGAAAACTTCCTGATGTGTAACGAGCAAAGGATTTTTCTTCATATAAATTTTTTACAGTCACAAAACTTACCAAATATCACCACAACTTAAAAAATATTGCAAGTGAAATGAGTTTGATTACAGTAGAGTTTTACAGACTGGTTCTTCAATATGTTTTGATTATCAAAACTGTTACAGAGAGAAAATCTTTTCTTGGTGAAATCAAAAACACATTTAACACCTTCAGTGCCACCTGCAGCTTAAGTGTAAACATCACTTTAACTAGTTAACCTGCTAAACATGTGACAAGAGCAGTTTGTTCATTTATGGCACTGATATCATCACTCTTGTAAAACTATTTAAATAAGAGACACCACATTTAAACTGAAAAGGTTGCAACTCTTACTAAATTGCAAAACATCACATGATTGTATAAAATAAAATATATAAATTGTTCTTGATTCCTTATTACATAAAAGAAAAAAAAATTCAAGAACATTTTGATTCAAGTAACAGATGCAAATAATTTATCTGTTAAAACACAACTGTCTGTCATTTATAAAGTATACAAAGTGTTGGCATCTTCAGTAAATTTGCTGTAACAAAGCAAACTTAAGCAAATAAAGAAATTAGAATGTCACTCTACAAAATAGCTTTAAATTGGCTTAATGCACTAACTGGCATTAAATAATTGTTTTTTTTTTATCATTTAGAGAAATGCAGAGCTCCTTGTACTTAAATTACAACAGAGTTTTAGCATTATCCAGGACAGATGACACAGTGGCCGTGGGCAAGCACAGTAAGATTGAATTGGCAGTTTGTGGAAAAAACATTAGCATGAACATTGATGGCAAATTCTTCCATTTAGGATTTATACTCTGTAACCAGTTTGGAAGAATTTTGCTTCGCGCTTTTAATATTTTATTTTATTTGATGAATTCCCATTTTCTGATTATTTTGTCCATGTTAGATGTTGATCAACTGGCTGGGAATATTTAGTCACTTTCACATTTACACACAAGGTGTACATCCCACTGTTTTCGTGGGACATAGGTCTTACAAATATCAATAGGAAATAAAGTTAACACAGACTACAAACCATTATGCACTACTGTACAAAAATCATTAGTTGTTTATGTATATAAAACTAACCATTATGAAGATTAGTTCAAGCAAACTGGCCAAAATTACAATGATGGCACTTTATTCAATTTGATAGGTAACAAATTTCAAGGTTTGTTAAAAGAAACAGGACCCAACGCAAGGACTCACAAGCATGAATCAACCAGTTCTGAGCCACTCATCTGACTCTCATCATCTGTGAGAATTTCATTGTCATCCCCAATACTTCCAGGTCCGTGACCTCTCCAGACAAATGACTCATCGGTAGAGCTGGCCACAGAAAGTAAAAGCAAATTAGCATACAGCAGGATACCTTCCAACAGTGGTAAACCAATACAATTTATTTCTTTCAACATCTGTATCCATAGATAACCCACAATAGGAATTAATATAGATATGCCAACTTTCTGTATTAAATAAAAACTACCAAGTGTTTTAAACTATGGATAGCTACCCAACTCAAAAAATGGTCAAGTACTGACTAGACACTGCGACTCTACAGTGTAGAAAACTACATACCACTGTGCAAAAAAATTAATTATAACAATTATCTGCTTTAGTTTTTACCAACACAAAATGTCTGGAGATTATCCTACAACAGAAAACTTGATAAAAGTTCAGATGCAGAATTACCACAAGATGTTAAGACCTGATCTACTTCAAAAAGCAAAGAAAGTATGAAACCAATATATGTATATCATTAAATATAATATTATGGTTGCTGTCAAAATTTGTTTATTAATAATAGAAACAATGTAATTTTTCAAAACACAACTCAAGTCAGCACAATAGCATAACTAATCAAACTAAAGTTTCAGTTTTGACCAAATGAATTTGTCAACCCAACGAATTTAGATATAATGAAACGCTGGATTGCTAAATAGTTTATAATATTAAAACTATGCATGGGGTCTGATCCGTAACAAGCCTTGGGAAACATATGCTGTCAAATTAAAATATGGATTTTTTTTATCAAGAGAAAAACCCCAGTACCTAGTAATTCTTGCGGTATCAATCACTGATTCAATGCTTTCTCAAATCACCGCGGATAATTATCAAAATTTGTTTTTGCAAAAAAAGGATGCATCGATAGACTAGAGGTGATTGTATCTTTCACATCTGTGAATTTCACCCCAGGAGTCAGCTATAAACAACACTAGTGACAAACAAGTCTTAAACCCCAAATAGGGATTTGAACCAATACTTTCGGCAGAAAAAACGAAAATAAGACAGAATGTAGATATCTATAGCCTCTCTGACAAGTACTCCTCAAGAAGCACTTGTCACAATCAATCATTTTTTAAAAGAATGTTTAACTTTTTGAAAATGCAAACTTCGACTAAATCTGTGTAAACAAACTGAGCAACACATTTTTCAAAGGCTTTCGAGAGGGACCAGCGAAATACCTAGCCACAGCTGTACAATATAAAGAAACCAGTTGATCTACAAGAATAAACTGGACGAAAGGGGCAATATCTGAACTAGTACTTTTTAATATATATACGTTCCCCAAATTTGAGCTAAATATCCGTGACTAAAAAACAATGTCAGATACTACAACGTTTTAAAAACAAGGTATTTGGCACTTTGTGTTTCCAAAGAGCATAGTTGATTCTATTCGGCTTCAACAGGATTAATAAACTAAAAGGCGAAACTACGAAAAAATACAAAGGGTCATTTGAAATAAGCGGCTTTATTGTCGATCTCACTCTGATCTAATATCTGGAATCTCATGATCAAAACATGTACACGTTGCTGCATTACAAGTTGGGCTCCTCACAAGAACGCATGACCAAACCGTCGTCACCTCATGAAACCTTCAGTTTTGATGACAGAAATTGCTGCCGGCATTTCCATAAACCCTCGCAACTTAGAACGACTGGTAACGAACTCATTTAACCCGGACGTACTTATAACTCTAAACCGAACTTTTACGCCTCGCGTAACACGTCTGAATTCTGAAGACAAAAAAGTTCTAGATGCGAAGCACCAATTACGAAACAAAGATCGGTTTTGGTCAACGAAAGATTTTTATAAGACAAACAACAAAGTTGCACTACACCAGATATTAATCTTAAAAGCTCTTATATCGTCGGCTGGTAATTTATAACAAACTGCTCCAGGCAACAGTATTAAAATTTTGGTTTCAAAACTTGAACTCACCTTCCCAACGAACTCACGCTCGCAGTTTCTGAGACATATTTACACTGAAAAAGAAATAGATTTATTCATACATAAGTTATAACTCTAAAACGATGTGAAGTGAATATCCACGACGGTATGCGATTTCCCGCTAGATGAAGAACGTTGATTTATTATAATCTAGTTCGAGCTAAGCAAACTTACTTTTTGGAGTTGATCTGCCACATTCGCACGCTCTTCCTGTAATTCTCTGGATAGTTGTTGAAATTGTGCTTCCTAAGAAAAGCAAAAAATTAAAAATAGGCTTTAAGTTGAATAGTTTGTGGGGGAAACAGTATTGCTCGAGTGAAGCTCGTGAAGGTAAACATGACTATAATTTGCAATGACTTGTGCTAGTCGGCATGACATTCATAACTTTGCATGTTTTTGTGAAGGAAAATAAACTTAAAAAGAAGCATAACCTACAACTATGACCTTGTACAAAATAAACTTGTCTAAAGCTTTCGCGTGCGAACTTAAAAACGGAGCAAAATTAATATAAATGAGTTACCTGTTGCCGGACGGTACGAAGTAATCGTGAGGTCGAGTCTTCACCGAGATCAAGGCCGCTGTAGGCCATTGTCATATTTCCGAAAACCAAGTCACATCCACTCTCTTATTGTCAAGTTCTAAGTTCCTAAATGTTTTACCGTTTTTCTGAAGTTGTGGAGCAGATCTTAAAAACTTGGATAGTTAGTGAGAAAAAAAGTTGTAGAGAAATGGCGTTCGTTTCTTGGCAGTTCAGTATTAGCCCTCCCACAACTGTCAATCAAACTAGATTCCATGGTAACAACGCTAAGAACGAACCGCTTGGAACAAAAGTTTGTTTTTGTCGTACCGGATGCAGGGGATAACAAAAAAAAATTTTCTGCATTTATTCAGGAAGTTCAGGAATTGAGATAATTGCAAAAAGCAGTTTAACTCCATTAGTAAACACATAAAACCTGGATTTTTCATATTTTAGAGCATCTACCGCATGTCTGGGTAAGGGCCAAAGGGTTTGAAAAACGAGAGAAAATGATTTGAACCTGTTCGAATACATATGAAAGAAGAAACGGATAGACAGTTTCTATGTATCCGTGAAAAACGACTTTAACCTGTAAAACGAATCTAAAATAATTGTTACAAGTTCTTATTTTCAAATCTTTCTCAACTAATATAGAATCTACAAAAAATGCATCTTCAAAATTATTTCATAAGATACTGGCCCAAATGACTTGCAATTTTAACTTCTCGCCAAGAAAACATTTTTACCTTTCAGACGTCAACTAATTTATTAATAGCCTATTAAAGTGCAAGTCAGACGACAGTTTGTTATGAGGAGCGCCATATTTCAACATCCGCAATACCAGTCCATCGAGTATCTCGAACAACAAGTCAAGCATTTATTAGCAGTTTATACAAGTCAAGCATTTATTTAGCAGTTTATACTTTATCCAAAATAAAAGTCCTTCTGTAGAACACCAGCCCGTAGGGAGGGGGATCGCGATGGGGGCGCTCACAACCCCCATACCCCCCTCCCCCCGGACAGGCTGTGAAGGTGCAATTTCTTTTGTTAACCAACCAAGCACCTTACTGAAGACACAAACCATCGATCGACACAACTGATAGGTTTCACCGTCCTCCAACGGCTGTGGATCTGTTAAACACCAATTGCTAGTTCGGATAAAATAAAAAACTCAGAAGAAACTGCACTCGGAGTTTGACAGAGCTTCTCTAAAAGGCTGCTCTACTTAAGAACTGAAGTACTTAAAGCTGCTTGGGGTTATGGGTCATAGCTTGCCTTGTGTTTGATGCCGACCAGCATTTAAAATCGATAAATGGTCTGAGGGCTATGGTTATGGGTAAGACGTCACGAGATCATGTTTTCAAGTGCCGCGAAGGCACACTCATCCTTATAGAAGAGGAAGTAGCAGTGCCACGAGTGACGGCTGATATTTAAAAATAAATTGAAATTTGAAAGTCAAATCGCTAAAAATAAGTCGCAAAGTGAGTCAGCAGATTGCTGTCTTGAAAAGGATGAGAAAACTGTTCCCGTTCAAACTACGTGAAGCAACTCATAAAGTTTTTATTGCACCGAATTTCAATTATTGCGCTGAGGCGGCCTGTCGTTTTAGTAGCAAACAGCTTAACAACAAAACTCGAGAAATTGAATGAGCGAACACTCCGGTTCGTTTATATACCGAGACAAAACTTCTACTTGCGAGACACACTAGTTAAAAATGGATATGCAATATTAACGAATCACAGACTCGCAAAAATGTTAAACTTAGTTGTTAGAGACGTCAGGGACAGAAATTTAACCACAAGCATTTCAGAGCTGCCATCACCAAGACACACTCAACCACCATCTCCTTGGCGACGGTGAATTTAAAAATTTTCTATGGTTAATACAAGTACTTGTATGGCATAAACTTTTTGGAGATACAAGGCCGCCCGGTTATATGGAACGCTATAAAACATAAAAAGTTTCCGGAGTTTTTAAACATGGACTAAACTCGTCTAGATCTTACAAGCTTTTAGCTGTATTTTAACTTTTAACTTTTTATATACCTTTTAAGCTTTTTTAAAATTTTAGTATTATCAAAAATAGTTTTATTTAGAATCTCAGTACTCTTTTTAGACCGTGATCCACCTAATAATTAGTTCTTGATAGCTAAGTGTACTGAATCACGTTAAATCGGTACACATGATGGAAAACAGCTGAGTTTGCTGTGAGGATGTTGCCTCTACTATGCCAGTATCACTGCTCCATGGACATTTGCTTCAATGCCTTGCATGGCACTGAAATTTGCACAAAAAATCTGCCGCATATCGTTACTGAGGAACCGCAGGCCCGTAGTCAAGATTTTTTGTGGGAGGCCGGGTGCGATCGAACGACGAGTCGGACCAAACAAGTAGCAAAAGGCTTGAACCTCAGGGGATTCCAAGGGCAACGTCCTCCCCCCCCCCCCCAACGGCTGAAAATTCTAAAAAATCAGGTCGCCTGAGACTGAAATGTAAAACAGGCAAGCAAATCTAACCCTATTAGAAACATAGAGGATGTTGCTTTTTCGATCAGATGGTCAACTAAAAAGTGGACTTTCTGCGTCTGTCGGGGGTGGTGGCTGGGAAGACGAAAGCGTACACCAGTCCTGAATAGCCTAAGGGAAGAAGTCGAAACAATGATATTTTTAAGGAACCCGATTTTGTCGGGGGAGGTGGTGGGTAGCGGCACATACCCCCTACCCCACCCCTCCTCACTTTTTCAAAGCTCAATTTCTCAAAACCTGCTTTAGGGGTATTGGTTTTTTATTGTATTATAGACTCCTCTCTCCACAAAGAAGGCGTTGGTGCAAGCACTTTATCAATATCTATTTCATTAACCTTGATATTTGCTCCTGAAATTCAGCTTTTTTGAAAAGAGGTGGTGGGTGGCGGCTAATACCCCCCCCCCCCCAAATAAAAAAAATTGGGTCCCTAGGGTGGACCGTTGTTTTGACCTCTTCCCTAAGCTATCTGCCTCGCAAGGAAACGAACTTGTGAGCGCCCGGCGGGCTTTACAGTACTTACTGTTCCTCTGGCTAAAATGTCGAAACTGATGTTCAACAGAAACTGTAAAGAAAAGCGTGCCTTCCTTCTCCACCTTTTATACTCTGTGACAGAAAGCAATACGTGACGGAACTGGCGAACACTGATGTGGCCGTCGCAAGATCCTTGCGTGACGTTTTATTGCATTATTTCAGAGCAATAATAGCAAAACGTAAACGTTTGAAGCCTTTACAGAAACAACGAAAGTGTAAACTTTTTTGGAGGAAAAAGACAAGAAATCCAAGGGATTCGTCATTTTAGTGTTTAACGCATTCAGTTCCGAATAAATCTTGGTCTGTTAATTGCGCACGATATAACCCGCGGACCTTTCCCCTGTCAATCAAACAAAAAACCCTGCGAATACAGTCAAAACTCTCTAATATGGGCGTCGAGGGACAGTCGAAGTGTCCGTATTAGAAAGGTTGTAAATAACATTAATTTGAAGACCCAACTGACAGGTTAGAGTGTTCAGTAACTATACTCAAGCCCAGATGCAGCCGAACGGTAACTAAGAATGCCTTATGAGCAGCATATCCGTAAACACCGACAGACATTAAGTGCACATACGGTAAGTTATACCGACACATGAATTTGCTCTCAAGACTCAGTACCGAAATTTTGTGTTCGTTGTCCGTATTAGAGAGAGTCCATATTATAGAGGAAAATAAAAAGAATGAGAGTTTTGTCGGTACGGAGGAAACTGGTCATATTAAAGAGGTGTCCGTACTGGAGAGGTTCGGCTGTAATAAAAGTGTCATAACCACAACTTCAATGTTCTTTTTGCACCAAAGTGTTTGCACCACCAGTCGCGCGCGTACAGACAGACCGGTCAGTGGAAGCTCATGAGCCCGCGATTATACGATGCGAATGCATCCGCTGACACTATGTCGACATATGTCTACTAGTTCTACTGTAGCTACAGATGCTAATGTTCCCTCCGGCTACTCCATAGTCGGAGGTGGAAGCGTAATCTTTTCAGTGTGATAATTCGTGATTCCCTGACATTTTTCGACCAATAATTCATGGCTCACTTATAGAATTTCTTTATGATTCATGATTTATTCATTTTTTGTCCATGATTCATGATTCATAGCCTGCGAGATAATTTGGTTCATGATTCATTCACTTTTTTTAGCCGTGATTCATGATTCAATATTGATTCAAGATTCCGATCCACCCTCGATTATAGAGTGTTGGTGATTCATCTTAAGTTTGTGGGCGAAGTTGGCGAGTTTTTTCGAGATGACACTGAAAAACCTCGAACTTCCGTCAAAAAACAAGCATATAACACTATTGCCTATTGTTTTTAATCGTATCTAAATGTTCTTGCTGGGCTAACGGCCAGGTTCTCAAGAAGAGGCGAGACGCTTGTTCGATTAAAAATGGATTCCAAGAAACTAAAAAATGTTGTAAGCAATCATATTACTATTACATAACAAGTTATCGTCATCAGATGTTGAGACATGTGAAAGCAAAATAGAAATTAATTTCAGATGCGGATCATACAACAGTTTTGCAACCACCACAAGCTTTGATAAAGTTTCTCGGTTCAAGTCAATTAAGTGAAGCCGTTTTAAGTTTAAAGTGCTGGTGTTTCAAAATGTTGGAACTTTGGTAACATGCATCTTGTCCCTAAGACAAAAATGTGCTAGTATTTTGAGATTATAAAAAATTATCACCAAAAATGTTTTTTTTAACAGAGAAAACGTTGCTTAGGAGGTCAAAAATACTAACCCAAGAGTCTATTTACTTCAAAAAACAACCGGCTGCGTGCAGGCTACCAAAAAGAACCCGAACAAATATAAAAAACACTGTAGCGATAACATCTGCAATGCTAATAAGTTCGTAAACTGTCTGAGTTACACTGTAATAAAACAAATTTGCATATGAAAAAGCCTCGACATATTGTTGTATAATTGATCATTAACTTATCTATTAAAGTGGTTCTTGATCTTCGAATACCACAAATTCCTCGACGGCCAATTTGTAATTTGTCACACAAAACGTATTTGCTATTATTAACTCGCTAGATCGTTCCGTTTTATTGTAAAAAAAGACACGCGGTGTGGCCAGAAACAGTTTCTCATAGCGGAGTGCATAGAGACGGGTTTTACCAAACCAAGCGTAGCTCAAGGGCAAATATAGATTATTTCAAAGCAAGCAAACCGTCGTAGTCACGTCGAATGCCGATTTTGGGAGTTAGCCAAGTAACGTTGGTTCTCAAAACTATTGACAGCTCTTATGAGCTAGGTATTTTTGCCCGGATGCGAAAAGGTCAAGCTGCACGAAATGACAGATGTATACATTTGTAGAAGAAGATCATACAAAAAGGCCTCTTAGAAGAAAGTTGTATTTGTGTTCCTTAATAAATGTTGAACGAAATAGAATGTTGCTCTATGTATATGATAAACAAAGGGAAGGGATCCGCTTGCTCTATGTATATGATAAACAATGCGAAGGGACCCGCGAATTTCGTCGAAATTTAATCGTACTAATTCTGTGTTGAAGTTTTTGGGCGGGGCAAAACACAACGCGGTGTAGCTCTCATCAGTTGATCCGATATGTCAACAAACACCACCAAATAGAAGCAAGACTTCTACCACTACTGCCCGCTTTTTAAAGGCAAAGTCTATGTTTATATTTTTTTTAGATCTAACCTGATTGAAAAATACGCCAAAGTCAAAAATAAAAAACGATGTCTGTTTTTATTGCTCAATTAGGGAGCAGATGTCTTGGTCGGCCTTATCGCAAACAAACCAATGTTTGATTAGGGTCCGACGCTTCACTTCCGTCAAGTTGCAGAAGGCAGAGATGTAAGACAACTGAGATCTGTTTTAATCGTCTCTAGAAGCAAGAAATTTACAAAAACCTTGAGATTTTCAATTTAAACCTCAAAATATTTCATTAGAACATATAAAGTTTACGATTAACAGGAAATGTTTTTCATAAATCTACTTTGTCATAGATAAAATTATGCAAACTTCATGAACGGTTGGATTAAATGAATGTAAGTGGGATCCACTTTCGTGATCTCACTGCCAGTTTGTGGATTATAAAAAAAAACTACTTCTAGATGTGTTTCTTTAAGCCGTCGCATGCACAAAGAAGCATGCATGGCGCATCCTTCCATTTGTGTTTTATTGCCGGGAAGCTGAGGAATGAACATGAATAAAAAGAAGCCACAACAATAAACATAGACGAGCTCATTGAGAACGTGCTAATCTCTCTCGGAAACACAAGAGGAATTTGGACACATTTCAATCCGCCCGCTAAATACTGTTTATCGTCATCGCGGTTTCTTTCTATTTCTGCAACACCTACAACAACGTTTTAATAACAAGTTTAGGGTCTGTATATATTAAACTCATATTTATGGTTTACTTTCATTCTGCTTCATTTTACTGCAAAGACGTCAGTTAAGATTTATTTTGAACACGGACCAACGCAAAGACATGCAGAATCCTTCTTTATATAATGAAGCTAGCGAGCTGCTGCCAAGTTGCCGTGTGTAAGGTTAAACAACGTTTAAATCTTATAGTCTTCCTTCTCATTTACAAAAACAGAGTAATAGCTGGTTAAATTAGAATCAAGTTGCATGTTATTGAATGTCACGAACAAGTTAAACGAGAAAAATCCTGTATGAACTGTGCAAACGGCCAGAAAAGCTCGAATACTTAACTAGAGCAAATGACTCACCTTAATTACTAGCCGTTATGTCCAGTCTCTGTATTGATCTGATGTCAGACTATTTCCACAACGACACCAGTGTAAAACACGGCACTGAGAATTCGGACTACGTTCACTTCAGGTCACGAACTTACTAGAACCTAACACACAACTTTTGTCCGTCTTTTAACCTTTCTATATTTCTTGTTAGGTTCTAGTTAAACACTTTGTGTACTGTCAGTGTCAAAGCGACTTTGCCGACACTGTACCAGCAGTAACAAACGGAAAAACCGCGACGGGAAAATATGAATGGTGATGATTCAACGGTTGCTCAATATCGGCCTTTGACTAAAAGTTAAAATATGTAAAACGACTCTCAAGGTGTTTATCTTCACTCCAGATCAGTGAAAGCAATATCAGAGATACGCCTCAAAGCTTTTGTTACTTTAATAGTTAGTAGTCTTAAAGCGAAAGTCAATATTCAAAGGTCAACCAATCACATTCGACGTCAAATTTTCGCCAATGTGGTAGATATTTGCCCTAAGATACTATAGCACAATCTTTTCAAATATATTTCTCTTCTTTGAAATTATCTGAGATATCCTGAATTGGATATTTATTGCTTGTTTTGAGTGTCTTTCGTCTGTCTACGATGCTTTTTGCGTCCCTAACAAGTTTAAATAGCAAAAAAAAAGTTGAAGGAAATTGAAAGTCAGATCGTTGGGTCAGTACGAAAAAGATTGCTGTGTTTCACAATTTCGGTCTTACCAAAAGGCGTATAGAATTTTACTTCAAAATTCGAAACTGAAACAACACAAACATAAGAAGAAAACGATTATGTAGTTAATAGGAAAGCTGATGTGAAAAAGGTTCAGTAAAAAAGAATTTAGTAAGAAAAAATTTTTAAGGTCTTTTCTGTCAAACTGAAATTAATACTTTCAGTTTCACAATCTTGAAAATCCTGATTTTGTGATTTGAAAAAACTTGGGATATTGAAACCGAACTATAAGAAATTTTGAATGAGAGATCTATACACTGAAAGAAATACATAAAACAATTACAATTTGTTGTGAGTACGCGAATGCATGTCTTGCGAGACTAACCATTTCTAGGGGGGAAAAAATTAGGAGATAAACCTCTTTTTAAAAAGATACCGCAAAAATTAACCTATTTGGTATACTACTGAACGAAACTTTTGAGATCTCTTGTTCTCTAAAAGAACGTTTATTGTGACAATTGAACGAAACTTTTGATATTATTCTGACAATTTAATTGTCAAAGATAATGATGCGTATAAGAGTTGTAAATATCGATCTCCACGTATACTGAAACTAAACTGTCGCGTCGTAAATTGAGATTCGTCCGTGTTTCTATGGAAACAGTTTTCAAAAGTTGTACTTTGTCGATACATGGAAGATAGTGACGGTTTTTAGACTACAGTCCTCAGTTGGGAGTAAAGACGGTGTGTCTATGGAATTAAACAGTTTGGTAAATAGTTTTTAAAACTTGTACACCGTGGAAATATGGAAGATAGTGACACCCTTCTTGGGAGTAAGGTCAACGGTGTGTGGCAAACGTGCTTTGAATGCAAGCGTTTTGGATTTCTCGAAGTTTTGGACGCGAGGGAAATTGGAATGGCCATTTTTAACTCGCCCAATTTTCCGAGCTTCCAGAACTTCACTTGGAAACGCTTGCTATTTCCA
>JANVCF010014460.1:0-12487 GCA_025388745.1 Hydrozoanthus gracilis
ACCACTCTAGATGGGAGAGTTTACCAATACGATTGCAACTGGGACTGAATGGGTGAGCACGAGTTGTAAACAGAATATCGTTATCTGATCCTTTAGACTTACATAATGCAAGCTGAGATTTTTTCTAGGCTGGAAACCTTTTGGGTGGTTAAAAAGAATCGAACAGTTTAATAGGTTCTTGTTGTTATTTTTCTCCAGCGTCTTCTTCCAGAATAATATGAATACCTTCTCCAGAAATAATTTCTGGATTCCAGGGGGAGAACAGATCTTACTTACACGGGAACTAGCAGAAGGGGGTGGGAGGGGGGTGGTGAAGAGGGTTTTGGAATATATAGGGCTTGTACTGATATGTACATGAACACCCCTACGGCCCTGAAAAAAATGGCGGTAATTACAGGGTGACCCTATCAACAAGGTTTTTTTATAAAGCCATTCGACAGGCAGACCAAACCAAAAGCGACTGTTATAACGAGGTGGCCGTATGGCGGGGTTCCACGTAATAGCGAGGATTACGGTAATTCTATGAGAACAGTAGTAAGTCCTTTCGGGAGAGAGGTGGGGTCTTACTGACATCTAACTTGGAGAATACTGATAGCTCTCGGGAGGGGGGGGGGAGAAATGTAAATAAGAATGGCAGTAACTTGTGGGAAGGGGTGAGATAATTGGTCTTTAATATGGGTGGTCTTAAAAGGAGAATAGTGGTAGGCATTTGAGCAAAGGACGAGTCTTACAGGAGGTTGAACAATAGGAATATTAGTAACTCGCACGGCAGTAAGTATGCCACCGGTGCACAAATTGCAATCGGTTTTGATACATTGAAGTAAGAGCTGTGTTCAAAAACCGTTTTACGTCCAGACCTCTCTCCCATCCCTTACCGTTCCCCAAGTTATGCAGGGTACGCGTCAGAAAACTACGTATACGTACATACACTAAAAAGTGCCAAAATTTGCTTGGTGTTTAAAGTTTAATTTTTATCCCTTATATAGGTTCCTTACTATTTCTGGTTTCTTATCCTTTAGACCGTGTTTTTATTTGTTTGTGCGTGTTGGTACTTTTGCGTGAATCAAAAACTGAGAGCAACCCCTTCCCCCTTGGGCATAGGTGTATTTGTGTTGCTTTTGGCCAATTTGTGCCTCATTGAGTGAATCGAAAGCTATGAGCAACCCCCTCCCTTTTGGGAATAGGTGTATTTGTGTTTTTGGGCGTATTTGTGCCTCATTGAATGAATCGAAAGCTTGGCCACAGGTGAATTTGGGTACATTTGTGCGTGTTCAGGCCTTTGTGCCTTTGAGTGAATTGAAAGCTACCGTGATGAGTTGAAAGCTGGTTGACATCCCCCTTCCCTCCCCCCCTTCTCCTCCTCCTTTCCCCGTTCTTAGACATGAGTGTATTTGATGTTTCTTTATGCGTATTTCATTCAAGTACCTAACACGCTTAAACGGGCTGTTAACTTGTGCAACAAAAACTGTTGTTTTCCTATAAGTTTCTGAAATGGAAAGCAAAGAAATACAATACGTGAAGAACAAATGACCTAGAACTTGGTTTCGGAAACATTTAGACCTGCCGGTTTTGTCTGAGCACCGAGGTCAAGAAGTCATGACAGTAATTCGAGCTTCTAATTCATATTATTCAACTCTCCCGCATGAAGAAACAATAAATAGTTTTCCTTCGTCGTTTCAGTATCCTGACTTAAAATGAGTTTTTTTTTCTGCACCTGTTACAACGCCATAAAACAATTTTTGTTTGACCGGAAATTCATCAATGGAACGAATTAAGCACTTAGTGTACATTAAATGTTACATTAGGCGAATCCTCTAATTAATATCAAAATTGCCCTCGGTTCTAAAAACAGGCACCGTTTAAAGCCGGAATATTAAAAAATATACCTGCAATATCTAGCGCTGTACTTAGGCCTTCTCTGGTGTTAAGTCAATCATTTTTTGAGCAAAATCGTTTACGAATAATTCACAGGAAGAGCGTATTGTGCTAGTCAGTAAAAAGCCAAATTAAAACAACTTATTTCATAGCTCGGTAGGTGGATCAGAAAACGTCCATTTTGATAGCAATTGCGCAGTAGGAAAGCTATTTATCTAGCCCCCTTTAGCGCGGAAATCAAATGTATTGGGAAGTTTGGCGCCAGTGTCAAGCCTAAACAGTTTCCGAGAGATTCAGATTCAGTGCCGTGCGATCGCTGTGGGAGTTCTTGTTTTTAGTTTAAGAACATCCCGCGGTTAGTCGCCAGCTTCTTCGATCGATTAACAAGGATTTAATTATAAAAAGGAATATTACTAGAATTCTTCTCACTGATTAAGGGTTGTGTAGCATTTGATATTTTTTTCGAATTTGACACAAGAACGGCGTCTAAGGCTATAGAGTTGTGGCTAGTAGATCATATTTTTAGACAATAGTTAGTCCATTGCCTTGCACGTTAACGCCCAGGCTTTCGATTTATTTGTTACTGCCGAATTCGTGAATACTTAGGTTCTAATAAAGCCGGATTCTACTGCATAATTTAATAGGACGAGAAATATTGCTGTCACTCAAAAAATTCTTTAGTAATTTCTCTTTATTATTTATTTATTTTTATAGTTCGTCATGAGCACGATGACATCCAAAGCACTAATAAGATTTTGTCGTTGTGTTAAAATATGGTAATCTAGCTCTAACGTACTAGCCACAAAAGATCTGATTGTTTTATAAATTGTATAGGGCAACACTTAGTTTTTTTCAGTTATATTCCGACACGTTGTAACAGTAAAGATCCCACACAACAATAAATTAAGCTGTTTCTTTCTACTGATAATTTTATATTGTACTACTTTTTCATCGACCACTTACAAATTTATCTTGACAAAAAAGCAACTTTTATTTCCGTTCTTCCTTGCCTCAATGAAATATCTTATCACTTTTGTCTTGCTTTAATTCAGAGCTTTAGATGTTTTCCCAGCAGTTGGAAGTCGCGAGAATATTTGTTTGAAAAAAAGAAATTATCACGGTGGTAGAAAAGCACACGCAATGATAATGTTTGCCCAACCCACCTCTTTGAATTTGGACAGCGCTACGCGGTGTTTTCGAACTAAAATGTTTGCACCCGGGTAACAGAATATTGTCACAACAATTTACTTGGCGGTTTTACAATAAACGCAACCTTAATAGAACTGAAACCGTGCCCAGAATAAAATTAAGGAATTTTGTGTCACATTTTCCTTTTTTCAGGATAAAAAATATTATTGTGAAAAAAGACCCTTTCTTCAAAGTTAATAACGAAATATATTAATACTTCCCTTGTGAGAGAATTCGAGACACAAAATTTTGATTAATTACAAAATAGTTTTGTTGTAGCTGATAACTGACTTTATAAACTTGCTGACTATGCTTGTTTTTAAGCTTAAGTTTGTTTCAATTTGGCACTTCTAGTTTTCTCGCCTCCCTGAGTTGACCGTGAAACACAGAGCGAATATGATGTTGCAATTTTTAAACACCATGTGACTCTCTGTGTGTGTTTAGCTTCATTTTTGCATGCATGAAGAATTTTCAGCTTTGTACGAACTGCTCATTCGGCTCCAAATTGTTTCTATAAGCTTTCTACTAAAAACTTTGGGCACTTTCAGACTTTTACTTAAATAGTTATATTTAATTGCTCGAGCCACATATTTCGGTACATGTAACGGTATTGGAAATGCAAAGAGTGTCTAAACTGCCCCACTTCTTGCGTTTCTTTATCCAACTTTACTTCGTATGCAACTTATTAAACCCGCTGTATTTTTGGGTCGCAACAGAAAATCTTTTGTGTTTTACACATAAATTTTATTTTCACGCTGTCGTGGTCGCGACTCCTGACCAAATACGTCTTCAAACACAACTCAAGTATTTATTGCTGCCATGTATATGTATAGATGCAAATTTCTCTAACTGTTGAATTGCAAAGCGTGGCTTCTTCTTTTTATTTATGACTTGCTTCGTCATGTAGCGCAAAACACTGAACAATGTCTTATATTACGGAAGTGTTTCATTGCTTTCTAAGAGTTTTGGACCGAAAATTGGATTCTGTTGTACGTTGTAGGATCAAATTGTTGATTGAAACAGGCTTGTGGACATGATGGCGTGAATCGGTGAGTAAATAGCCGAAAAGTTAGTTCAATTGATTTTGATTGTTAGTTGGAGCGAAGAGAAATACGAGTTTCTTTCATAAAAAGGCGTGCTAATAAAGGTTTTCTCACGTAGAGAAGAACGATACCGGTTGTAGAACTCCGATACAGGCGAATGTTTTGTCAAGACTCGCTCTAAAGTACTGTAAAATTCGCGAAGAAAAATCTTGAAGAGCGCCTTGTGCGAAGGACATTAAACTCGTCGACTCGTGAATAGATTCCGCGTTTATGCGCAAATTTTGTAAATTTTCCTTGTCAAAGACAAGTTTGAGGTTAGAAACAACAACCTTTAGTGATGGAATAGTTGTTTTCGTTGTGAAACATTCAATGTCTTCGTGTAGTTTTCGTCTTAACATGCTGTAAATAGCAAGAAGGCGGCATTAACGAAACACGCTACAACAAGAACGAAAGCAAATAAAAATTGCTGCATTGTGTGACGAAGACTTACGCTAGCTTAAGTTAAGTTGCCGTTTACGGGTTATAAATCGTGTTTTTGATGTTGTGAAAGTACAAATCATTCGAGGTAGAGACATTTCAATTAAAATAGAGAAAGCAATTTCCGAATTAAACTTACGAAAACGAAACAATAGCTTCAGGTTTTTGGTCCATTTCGCGTTGACTTGCGAAAAGGCAATATAAGTGGTTAAAGAAATGCGGGTTGCGTTTATTTTAGAATACCACCTCATAGCGAAACGTCAAATATTAAAACACTATTTTGTTATTTCTTATCGAAAACGTTTATGAATAAAACTTCTGTGTAAGAACTAACAGTTTTTTGCGTTCGAGTAAAGATAAAATTTACGTTGCAAGAAAGAAAGTCTTCGACTTTGGACACATTGCTTCAAGATTGTTGTAAACAAAATTCAGGGCGGTGACGTAAGCTTGGCGATTAAATTAAACTATCTGCTCTTTCGGCGCTTTATCAATTCAAGAGAACTTCGAGCCATGTGATTGGATATAAGATCTTGGTCATTATTATGTCTTGGCCAGTAAGTGATATTAACAACAAGCGAAGGAAATTCTGTAAGCAATCCACCTGACGCTATGAAAGATACCAAAATACTGATAAAATCTAGGGAGATATTTTAAACCTTCTTCTATCGATTAGATGACAGCGCGAACGAGTCTGCTCTGAAGTGCTTATTGATTAAAAGATAGCAAAGCACACGCTGCTTAACGGAAAATAATTTTAGCCAAAGAATTTTATTTCGGCTGAACTTGTTCTAAGCGTGAATTCTCTATTATCTAAGTTTTAATCTCCGTTACTTAGTTGAAAAATGACTTAAGATGCCAATGTCTTGTTTTCTAAAAGGGGCGGAGGGAAAGAATTTTGGGGTCGAGCATTTGAACTCTCGTGTTTATTGCTTTTTAAAAGCAGCTGTGAGGCGCTTGGCATCGCCAAATGTCTCTAAGAGCCCTTTTGAGGGCACGTGAAAGTTTTTAATCCGTGTTGAAAGCTGGCCTATAGTTCAGTAAGGTGTTAAACAGACAGTTCTCATGTTTTGGCCTAATTACTGATAACCCTCACTCCTCCACACTAAAAGTTCACGTGTACACCGAAAATGAGAGCAGTTACCCTAAAAATTTCTATGGAGAAAGAACTGAACGGTGGATCTATCAATCAGACGTGTATAGCACTGACGCCCCTTCGACGCTTCTCGGCCCTCCCTTCACTGCCTGACAAAAGCCACTAATATTAGCTGAAACAGAGTGAAATTTCATTGTGCTCCCCGCGATTATATTTTGTAAACTCTTTCATCTCATTTGCAAATGTGGTAATGAGGTCTCGGCGAGGACAAAAGATTCGTTTGACAGCTCAACCAATCATAATTTCCTTTGTGGTAACATTTGCATATTCTTCCAAAAACTCGGTTGCTAATGACGACCACAGAGCGCCAAGCACGGGTCAGCCAATCATTTATCAGCGGCTTCTGAATCATGATTAATTAAGTAATAATAGAACGTCACTCATCAAACCCTCGTCCAATGAGATGACAAGAAACCAACAGAACTTTCGACACGTTTATGTGGCTGGCGGCAAAAAAGCTGTGTTGCTCCTCGCGTACAAGTTAAAATCATTCAAATGGCTGGCCAACAAAACCCTTACAATCCCAACATAACGACACAAGGAGAAACGAAGTTTCAAACACAGGCTCCGGTTATGTCGTATCGAGACGAACAGAATGTGGTGAGTTTAAGCCAGTCACAAGCACCAACTCAACAAGAACTCCGTGTGGCTAATACACATTTGAGCGGACCACAATGGGTTGTACAGGACCATGCTCCAACAGTCGGTTGGCCTCCCAACACAGCTCTGAGCGTACAAGACGTTAAACCCATTATTCGCGAAGATGGAACACCGGTTATTACCTCGGCTGCCTCGCTAGTCCACCATCGTCCCCCAGTTCACCCGGGAATGCTCGAGCAAGCTCGTTGGCCGAGCCCAACACATGGAACTCCGCCACCGGACCATACTCGCATTCACATGAGCTCCATACAGCAAGTGCCTACGACATATTCCACCGTAAACGGGCCGCTCGCTCAAGTCCAGGCTGCCTTTTCTCCACATACTCAGGCCATCCGCGATGGCGTTGTTCCGACAGGCGCCTCGCATCACGATCTTACGGACGACGATACTCCAACTTCAGATGACCTCGAGCAGTTTGCTAAACAGTTTAAGCAGAGAAGAATCAAGCTGGGTTTTACCCAAGCTGACGTGGGTCTTGCGCTCGGGACATTGTACGGGAATGTATTTTCTCAGACGACGATTTGTCGCTTTGAGGCTCTACAGCTTAGCTTTAAGAACATGTGCAAGCTAAAGCCACTGCTAGAGAAATGGCTAGAAGAAGCTGATAATAACAACGGTAGCACGAGCGGTCTTGATAAGATGGCAACACAGGGAAGAAAACGCAAGAAGAGGACCTCGATAGAACTAGCAGTTAAGGGCGCCCTCGAAAACCATTTCTGCAAAAACGCCAAACCGTCCGCTCAAGAGATCGCGTCGCTCGCCGAAAATCTAGGTTTGGATAAAGAAGTTGTGCGTGTTTGGTTTTGCAATAGAAGGCAGAAGGAGAAACGAATGACCGCTTCAGTCACGACAAACGGTGAAGAGGAGCATCACTTACAACAGGCACAACATCCAGTAACTCACCAACAAGTCGCCCATCAAGTGACTCATGCCCAGTGAAATATTGAAGACTCAAGCAAGGAGGACCTGAACCTGATTTTAAAATGGGCGCATTAGCATCGACCCAAAATGAAGCTCGTGCATCACGTATTTTTCTATCACGAACGCACGAGTCTAGACATTTTAACTGAAGAGTACGGCGCGGATATTTCCTCGCTCGAATGAATAAAGATCCACATGAACTCTTTATGAGAACAACAAGTAGTAATAATTTGCTCAACGCTATACCCAAAGTTGTCGTGCATACGTCAAATTATACAAAACTGTAGATCTGGATGGAACGAACTGAACTGCTAATTTTCAACCAGCATACCAAGTGATCAAGACACGTTGATAATTTCTCATAACACTGTGTGATTGCATTTAAATCGTGTAAGTGTGGATAAAGTTAGTAAGGTAGAATATTCTTTTTTTTTTCTTAGGGATTTAGTTTTGATCGTGTAGACCTTTAATTCGTACTATAGGTAGAAATTGTGTGTATTAGCAGTGTTGATATACTGTCGTCAGACCCATCCTTGGGTTTCCTAAAGTCAGTTTGTAAATAAGAGAACTAAGTCAAAACACGAGAAAGAAAAAAGGCCATTTATTTCGTCACATTCAAACTCAACATTTTCAGTGTTGTGATACTCAAAGCGCTTGCCTCCTTCTTTTATATACCCTGGCCTATGAACAATTCTGTACTTAAGATAAGTTATTAAAAATTTTATGTTCAACCATAAAGTTCTCGTTTGATATTCCGTTTGTGAAAGTCTCTGGGCATTTTGTTGAACTGCGAGTTGTTCTTTTAGCTGTTAAATAGATTTGTACGAATGAACTTCGGTTTGATTGCTGTAAATTTAATTTTCTGTTCAAGAAGATAGCTGATGTGAACTATTTAATGGTCTATCCAAGTGCTAGATTCTTAGCTGTTTGGCCGGAAGAAGTTTGTTGAAACCACGGTGCATAGCAAAGAGCTTTCATTCATGAGCTAGAATGAATTCAGTTCTGATATATGCAAATGGAAACAATTTCCTTATTTAAATTCTCCCATACATTAAACTGACTGTGTTTTGCAGATTTGTAAATTTTGTTCATCGCTAGTGATATTTGAAGCCGTTCGAGATGAAAAAATAATGGGTTTTTAAGCGGTCGAACTAACGTTTCGTCTGCTTTCATGTCGGTCGCCGCCCTTCTTTCCAGTAAGTCAAGACAATTCTTTTACTAGATTTTTACTTGAGTCGTTTGGAAGAAATTGTAAACGTGACTAGCTATTTGTATGCGGTCAGTGTGTAGTACGACTAGCTGCGTTTGTAAAAACTTGTCCAGAAAGTAACAGTTTCTCTGCTATGTTTTGAGTTTATTTCGGTTTGAAAATTGTTACAGTTCAAAACATGTCGATCATACATCCCGAGTCGTCTTCGTCATTTCTGGTACCCGTTATACAAAACTTTGGCATTAAGCGTTGGTTTTCGACGACAGCTCAAATGTTAGTAAAAGGAAATGGTAAAGTCGCATAAACCTTTCAGCGATAAGTGTTTATTCGCGGATTAAAAGAAGAGGACGCTTTCGTGGCGGACAACTTGTGATTTGAGATAAACCGTATACCTTCTGTAATAATTGTTCATGCATGCCAGGTGTGTTATGCTCTTAATCGTGAGCATTTCACGATGAATATTTAGAGTTGCTTAGAAAGTTTTACAATTTCTTATTTTTAACTCGGGTAGCTTTTAGTGATCGAAATTTCGCTCGACACAACTGCCTACATCTAAGATTGATTTTATATATAAAGCGTGGCCATATTGTTCAAACAACAGATCTGATGTTACCTCAACTTGAAATGTTCTTTGCCCAAAAGTTTTTTTTTTTAATTTCAAAGATAATACATAAAGCACTTCCTGTTATATTCTTTTAAAATAATGTCAAAACTTGGTGAAATTATTGATACTAAAACTTTCAAAACACCGGTGAACATTGGCTTGTGACACTTAGTCAAAGACATCAACTCAAAGCATTTCTCATTCTGCACGAGGTTTATACTTGCTTTGGGTTTTATCCTCAGTAAATATACAAATGTGTTTCATTCCACTCTGGTAATGTTGAATATTGTGTCAAGACTTAATTTTACTTTCTTGAGTCAAGTTGTAAAACGTTTTCTCTCAAACTACCTAGAGCAGAGGCAGGAATTCGCAGTGGGGCTTTTAATCGCCTCGACAAACAATACCATCCAGAAGACTGCAGCGCTTGAGTTGTCATATTTTAAACATTGTCGTTTCTGTCTTTATCTGGCCTTAAAACTATCCGAACTACTGAAATTTTCTCCTTTTTTCTGTCTTGTTATGACTTTTAGTGGAGTAGCTTTGTACGGGGCGGGGGGAAGCGAAAATTTCTGTAAAACTAGAAGAAGAATGTAATTAAAATTTGAGCGGCTTTCTTTCAGTCATTGTTTGTGTTCTGGAAGGACGCATTCCGCTTTTGTGATAAACTTTTTCGATAATTTTTTCTCGAGAACCTTACCGTGATCTACCCTGGTATAAAGGCTCATCTTATATGAGTTTTTACTTTCATATTATGGTAATAAGGCGAATTCGTTAAAGTCGCATAAAAATTCATGAATTCGTGGTTTATAACTTGTGGCTAATTTGACCGTGAAGACGAAGGAAGTGTGATATTGTGGCCGGGCATAAAATAGTTTTGAAATGAACTTTAGTCGTAAAGCTTTCCTGAATCTCTTGGCGCGTGGTGCATTAGGAACGCATGTTTTAATTCATTTTTATCCCTGCAGTACTATCGACACACTGTAAATAGAATTTATTTACAAAGCCGCTGCGACAGAGCCGCATTATTTGTGTAAGGAAATTCTCTCCTCGCTTAGCTCTGGAGGCAATTTCAAAAAGCTTTTATTGAAGCGAGCGTGATTCGATTGAACCGGAAAAACTCAGAATAGAGTCGACAGAGGCATTTTGTCAAATTGTTTTTGAGCTTGTTGTACAGCGATGTGTTGACAGGTTGATAAAGAGTTTTTGGGGCGTGAGGGTGAAAGCACGTGGGGCTGCTTGACATGCCACACACGATGTGGGTTATACATTGAGACGTAGACACTTCTTGAAATTCCGCGTTCGTTATGTCTGCAGCTTACGATCTAAATGGCCCGATCGATTTAAAAGCCACGAACCACCAAACATTATTGAATAAATTGAAAGATCTATTTCTAACTGGCTTTAGTCCATAGCTGAAATCGGTAGCCTGTGACAAGAAATGCAAAATACGCCCAGGGGGGAAGAAGCGAGTTGTCCGCACTTCTAGTTTGTCCTAATTTCATTTTCATGTTTAAAAACTAAAATATGTGCACGACAAACGAAAGATTCTTGCAAGATATCTGAAGCTAGTGTTGGCAATGTGTTCGCTTTTTCAGCAACTCTTGTCGCGCATGCGCGTTGTTGAGCTCGTTTTGTTGGCTCAGTTTCGCACGAATTAAAAATCAATTTCGTTCGAATAGAGTCGGCAAAGAGTGCAAACAGTAGAACGGTTCGTGAGTCCTTGTAAGTTTGCTCTTATCCGAAACTGAGCTCGAATGTGCTTATTAAAATACGTTTCAGTTTTTAAATACAGTGTTTTGAGACGTGACAAGCTCGCACTTTCAGCTTGAAGTAAACTTTTTAAAAAACAGGGTTTCGCTTGTTTCTAGCCAAAGAACTGTTCTTTTCCTAGTGGCGTACTAATAATTGCCTCGGTATGTTTTCAAAATAATTCAAAAATGGATAATTTACATCTATCTGTATTTCGCCTGAGGGTTTGAAAACGCACAGCTAGCTTTGTTTTTTCAGAACAAAAGCATACTCTAATATTTCTGTTATAAAAGGCCATTGTTTGGCCCGCTAATGTCTTTCTTGACCCAAAGAAAGGTCTATTCGATCGTCAAGCTGCGATTGTACAATCTAAAAAATACCCTACTGTGGCCTTTTTAGAAATGAAGCCTTGCTTGATGTAATTTAAAGCAAAGCTAAACGAGATATCACCGAGAGTGGAAAATTATAGATATTTATTCTGTACACGATAGAAGTCTGGTTTTAATATTGTCAACTTGTAACCGCTTTCCGGTCGAACAGACTCAGCTCATGAAACGAACTACGGCAATGCATGTTTGTGTCGTAATTTTTTTATTGGTAACTATTTTCACCAGAGTTGCCTTTTCGTTTGTCAGCCATTTTTTTGAGAGCGCGAAAGCGCAGCGTACATGGAATTCTGAATGAGGAAAAAATACTTAACATGCTACTTTGTCGGTAAGTAGCGGCGTCAAGCGAAAATCCGGCAACAAGGGTTGTTTTGTTTAACGGTTAACTGAAGGGTAGCAAGTACTCTTAACTTAAGGCTTTTCCTTTAAGCGAAAAACTATATATCTCTGGTTTATAGAAAGGAGAAAAGAAACCAAATAAAGGCCTTTGTGAGCTCTTGAATGAGAAGTAAAATTTTGTCCTACTTTTAGATTTTTTTATTGTCATGTTTTAAAAGAACTCACTGCTTCTTCAGAAATTCTTTCCCCAGGGGATCTATGGAAAACACTTTTCGCTCTAGCTCTCTAGTTAAAAATAAATGCGTTTGGTTTTCAAAATCCATTTATTAGCTAACTTGCTGTGTATTTCGCTTCTGTTTACAAAACTTCTTGGCGACACCAGGTTCGCGGTTTAATTTTTCGACGAGACTCAATACACTCGGGGCTTTCTAAATATGTCTCATTATTTCTTTCTATAGACATGATAGCAACATCCAATTAAGAGGCGAAAACGCAGGAGCCTTGTTTAACAATAGAACTTTATTTGAGTCAAAAGTAATCAGCTGTGAAGTTTGAATAGAAGAACTCTCAAGGACGCTTTCACCTTGGTGGAAAACTTTCCTTCGACAAACCACAAAGCTTGACAAGTTCAACAGAGTGTTTTCTCCTGGTCATACTTGACATATTTATTTCTTGCGAAAATTGAATTTTCTGTCACTTTCATGACTAAAATTAGTTTGTTTTTAATCTTGCTAATGAATTATTCAAACGACAGAACAGAGCTTGCCTTTTGAAATCATAAAACGGGCACCCAATAAACAAAATTGGTTTTCTTACAATTACAAAACGGGCATTTTCTTTTGAAAGCTTCCTAATAATAAAATACCTTCTCTTATGTAGAAT
>JANVCF010014571.1:1414-14368 GCA_025388745.1 Hydrozoanthus gracilis
CATGCCGATGGCTGAAAGCCTCCGTTTCCATTGATTTGTTAAGCAGTTGTCAATGACTCAGGGAGTATGCTACAATGAATTATTGAAATGAGCCATCGGATCAAATCGAAACTTCAAAACAACTTAAGAACGTATCAGTTTCGTTTTATTACAGCTAGATCGATAATAAGCAGTTAAAGAAATCACATTTAAAGAATAACAACGAGTCCATACTCAAGTTCAATTTGCAAAACGGATGCAGTCCACTCTACGCAAGTGACTGGTGAGTAATCATTAAAACAGTATTGTTTCAGAACTTTAAACATACAATGTTGATATCATTCGAGCCTCCAGTTACCTTAGATCCAAATGATACTTCTTACCAATTTTTAGTATTTAGTATTTTGACACAAAGAAAAATGTATTTTATCATCTCAGCATTGTTTTTTATTTAACACTTATTTTAAATAAACAGATACAACATGCGTTCTGATTGGCTGTGGTGATGCACTCGAAATATATGAATAGAGTGCATTAGCTACGTCATCGTGGCGGTTTAACGGCGTTTGTGCGACTTATGAATTTTTTAGTTTACTCAAGGAAAGCGAGAAAAACTCGTTGCATGCTCGCGATGCTCTCGTTCCTTCGCGAACTAAACAGTTCACGCTCTTTTGTTTTGTACTTGTATTTAGTATGTATATGATATCTATAATATATATTTGTATAAGTTATTTATCAAACAAATTAGTTCAATAGACCCACTGTGATGACTCGAATTGAAATATGCATGAGTGGAGAGATGGACTAGCAAACGTTGTGAAAGGCATATAACTTGGTCACTAGTAGCTAGTAGAAGTAATAAGTAACAGTTATAACATCCTAAAACTACCTTCGAAATATCTGTTGTTAATACCGCTACGACAATGAAGATCGTTACTCTAAACAGCACGTACTTTTCTCCCTTCCGCTGCGGGTCAATTCGCTACCCTACTTTGATATAGTTTACAACATAGAAACAAACAAAAAGAGTGTTTTCTACCTGTTTGCTCACAATCTGTTGCGCCACTGTAACACCAGCATTGCCCATTCTTAAGACATTGTTTTTCTGCGTAATTACCGTCTTGGAGGCAATTTGGGACGTGCACACCTAAGTGGTACTTCTTGAGGGCTTCTTTTCGCTCTTCTTGACAAAGACTCAGCTTACCCTCTGTTGCAAAGAAAAGAACTTAAATTTATCATCTGCTTTTAATCTACTTGAAATAACTTTCACTCCATCTCAAAGAACGCTTACGAGGGTGAGGGCCGACGTATGTAAATACTTACATTACGAACAAAAACAACAAAAATTATGCAGTTGTAAATTTTGGTAACGGTTTTAAAAAAAACTGAAACAACTAAATTTATTAATCGATTGAAAACAGTTTTTCAATATCTGTTGTCTAAAACGTGTTGCAGATTCCAATATTTACTTTATGTGTTATCACTTTGTGTCTTTTTACTTAAAGGATTTTTGTTCAGGGTATTACAAGGGAAGCCTACGTTTTTTTCTGGGTTGATTTCTGTATTAATAATAATAATGATAGCAATAATGGTAATAAAAATGATAATAATAATAATGATATTAATCATAGTAGTATTGGTAATGATAACAGTAACAATAAAAAAACAATAACGAACAATTCGTGTTTATAACTTTAGCAACACGTGGAACTTTCGCAATTTTCAATTGAGAGTTTAAAGAAATTTATAGTTGGTTTTTCAGAAAAAATGAACACTTAAATTTCGCGTTTAACCACAATAAAAAAAACCGGACTGTGATTATTTTTTAGCGTCTTACCGCATTTTCTGGGTGAAATGTTTCCTTCAGTGCGGGTAGAGTTAAGTTCAACGCCGTATTTGTTTACGCAGAAACAGATCGAGCTGTGGCACTGAATGGGTTCATAATCACCACTCGGCTTACAGCGCGGTACATATCTTCCGTACACATAGTTCTTCAGAGCCGCACGGTAATGTTGCTCACACTCCTTCCACTCACCTTCCGCATCTAAGACATAAACAGAAATGTGAACTTGTTACGTTTCTTTAGCCCCAAATGAGTTTGGAAAGCTTCCAACCTAAAACTTTTTATTTAAACGAAACAAGTAAGAAAAATGTGAGAGCTACAACAATAGTTTTGTGATCAAACGAGGGAAATCCTAGTCGTCAAATAACGGCAATTTCTGGTCACAGAAACAAAAAAAGCTTAATAAACTGTGTCATTAAAAGAAGTGTGCAATGCGTATGGTAATCTCAGTGCCCTCCATCGCATTATTGTAATGCAAAGTAAATGACATTATAGGTCCTCGGTTAATGTTTTTCTTTCCATATAAACGCCAGTCATAGGACATTAGTAAACAAGTTTATCAATTTGTCGGTTACAACCTGCCCATGAATTCAGTTTACCTTCACGAATACTCTGAGTAAGTCTTGATGGGGTGTCTTTGACAAGTGTTTCAAATGAGTTCGGAGTGAAGATGTTGGAATAGGGGGCGACGTCAGGGGACAATTGTCCCGGATCGACGTCATCGCCAACTCCTACAGCGTAAATCTCGATCCCTAATTTTCGAAGCGTTCGTGCCGCTTCAGCTCGCAATTGATTGTCTTTCTTTGGCAAACTTCCAGTTGTTAATATGATCAACACCTATAGCAAAAAAAGAATAAATTGAAATGCCTTTTAAAAACAGTGTTCGCTTTGGAAAGGAAGCATACAAAGGCGAGCATAATATTATTCAATGAAAAAGGTGACTGCTTGTAACAGTTCTAGGTTGGAAACCGTTTAATGACTTATTCTTCAACACCCACAAACACTCACAACGATTTAAAAATTTAGAGAATCAATGAGAAAAATCTGTGCTAAAGCACTTTTTGCTGAAAACTAGAATGTTAACTATTTTTAACTTCTACCCTAACACAGAAAGATGGAGGTAGAAAGATAAAATTTGGTGGTGCAGAAATGAAATACAGTTGGACCCCATTAATACGGTCACTTACAGGCCAGAAATAATTGGCCGTAATAACGAGGTGGCCGTATTAACGAAGTGACCGTAAGGCGGGGTCCCATTGTAAGTACCTGTCTGGCGTTCTGTCGCTTTCCCCCTCTTCGACTAAACAATTGAGTCTTTGCCAGTTGCAAACCTTGTACCAGCCTTCTTGCTCCTCTGTTACGGTGTTGAACTTGCTCGATCAGATTGTTTACAGCAGAAGGTTTAAGTTGCTCATTTCGTAGCGTGTTTAAATAGAATGCGACATCCGCGTTCATGCCATAGGTTATGAAGCCGATGTGGTTTCCAGGCCAGGAAGGAGAAAATGAATTTGAAACACGTTGGGCAAAGGTGGTAAGTTTCTTCCACTGATCGTAGCTCACAGCTGATGATGAGTCGACCAAAAACCCGATATCCAGTGGCTTTGGTTTAGCTAAAAAAGTTGGTTAATTATAAAATTTGCTAGAATCATGACAACAGCTGTTGACAGCAACAAACTATTTCCAGCTTGCGATCTTAGTTGATTTGCTTCCAAAACTAAGAACTAACATTAAAATTTTTTGTGTTGTTTCATCTTTTGAAAAGCCCTTCTTGTTATCTACGTACCAAATTTTTCAGTTTTCGCCATGTTGTACACTTATTCAAACCGGTCATTATAAGTTCTTGTTGTCTGATTTGTTCTAATCTGATGAATTATAATGGGACTTCTATTTTTGACCTCCCTTAGAACTATGTTATCAAACAGTTTTTATATCAAGTTAAATATTCCCATAAAATTTTTTGAGAGGAAAATTTGCTGAACAGAACTTAGGGCCAAAAATTAGATATGAAAACTGAGTTAAAGGACGTTTCGTTGTCATCTGGGCGACATCGTTAGATCCTTTAAGCAAGAAGAAAACACGTTGCTACATTTCTTAACTACCTGCAAGAATGCTGTCCACCACATTAGGAAGGCTGTTGAGAATATTTTCAGTTGACGAAGGTCTGAAAATGTTCTTGTAGGAAGAGGCAACATCTCTAAGGTCTTGTTCTAATATTTCTCGGTCCGTTGCGATAACATGAGTGTCGATTTCTTGTTCTCTCAGCCTCTGAGCTTTGTTTCGCCAGGCAGGTCTGTATTGCGGTGGCCAGGAACCAGTTGTCAAGATAGCCATAGCCTATGGCGAGCAATAATGACGTTAACTTGTTAATCTGACTTCCTTAATCAACACTGGCTTCACAGCGCAACACAGTACAGCTTTAAACTATTTAAGTGGCTTTCAGAGTGAAAGCGTAATCTCCTCGTGAGCAATACTAGTTTCATATTTAGTGAACATTATTTTTGCGGTTACTAAAACCACCATTACTACCAACTAAAAGCTTAAAATGACAGTTTCAAATTTGCTTGCAAAAAACGCAGGAGCTTAAAAACGAATATGATATGGTATGTACCTTTCGAGCGTTGGGCCTAGATCCTCCTGACGAGCTGAACAAGTCTCTAATGACCAAATCGAGAGCATTATCTATTCGCCTTTCACCTCTATTGAGATGTTTCATGTTATCGATGCGGCTTTTCAACCAGTCAGCGTTAACCTCGCCCTTTGGTGGTTTGGAGTTAAAGTTGACCTTTACTGTGGGTTCACCGCCGTAGGTTACCAGTCCAATGTGATTCCCGTCTTTAGAAGGTGAAAATGAATCTACAATTCTCTTTGCAAACGATTTAAGTTTGCCCCAATCGTTAGCTGATACACCATCCGAAGAGTCGACCACGATTGCCACATCCAGTGGTCGTGTATCAGGCTTTTGTATAACACCTTGATTACAAAAAACAATAACAACGTGTGTTTTTACTAGGTTATAGAACCATCACTCAATATTGAAACTGACTGTGTTACGAATATGTTAATTATTTTGTCTGGTTTATCTAGATGTTTTAGTTTTTGAATGGTGCTGGTTAAAACGCCGAAGAAACAAAGAGTTGCTAGTTGCTATCATCATGTGTTTTTGTTTTTGGCTATTGACAATTTCTGATTATGCTCTACCTCTCTATATTAATACTCTGTTCTGAAGGCCGTCTTAAACTAAATAAGAACAAAATGTACAGAATAACTTACGGCACGTTGGCCAACCCTTTGTTTCTGTCCCTGCTTGCTTGTTTCCGTTGTTATCAACACACCAACACGAGGCCCACTGGGGCCCGCACTGAACAGGTGCATAGCTTCCGTCCCTACGACACTGTGGCACGAAACGGGTAGCAACGTAGTTCTGTATGGCCAGCTTATATTCCCTCAAACACTTTTTATCATCTGCAAGAAAAGATTACCTATTCAGACCTAAATGAGTAGATACACCCTAAAACGTATGCTACTTTCCCAAATTCAACGATTCCTTATCGTGCAACAAACATTGCTGCTTCACTCGATCACACCAAAATTCATACGCCACACTATAGAAGAGTGAACCATACTAAACTAAAGGTCTATCAGCAGAGTGACACTGAACAAGGTTTGAAAGCTCTTTCCTAAGGCTCAAACAGTATAAGTACATTTTGCTTTAGCTGCGCACCGAGAGCCCTATCTCAATGCAGACCTGAATATTTTAAACACATCCCATTCTGGCAAAGATTCTTTACTACACTGTTTCGTTCTCATCAGTTTGCCTTGTTAGTCGTTTTTGCTTATCATTTTGCTTAAGCAATATAAAATTATGCTAATAAAAAAAACTCGGACTTCAGTTGAGGATCAAAATTTTTCCGGTATCTTTTTGTGGTTAATTTTTATCCAGACTTCTAAACAGTGTGTTGTACATTATTTAACTTAAAAAGTACAGAAACAAGTTGTTTAGTTCACTTGTAGCTCTCGACGTATAAAAACGTACAGAGATATGAAGGCTTATGCAAAGGAGCGCAACGAGGGTTGAAATATTTCAAACATTTACCACATGCAGCACAGTTACAGGCTTTCAAGTACACCCAGGTGAAAAAGTAGGAGAAAAGTGGAACCAAAATTCTCTTAAAAGTAGGACAAAAGGAGGATTTCGAGGGGAAAAGTAGGTGAATAGTAGGACAACTGAGGGCTTAGAAGAAGGACTAAGAATGCAGCCTTTGCTACAGATCTTTGAAGAAGTACTGATGAACTGCTTCTAGTCTGTCTGTGACTAGTTTCACTGCTGGTATGAGACAGAGTGTGAGCCATCTGGACTGGACATGCCAGATGAACCTTTTTCTTCAAGAAATATTCCTTGCCACATGTGGTCCAGGCTTTAACCCTGAGCACCTGCAAGGCTTACTCCCTATTCCTGCATGATACAACCTTGCACAATTTGTTGAAATCGCAGCATATAAAAAGTAGGAAAAAGTAGAAAATAGTAGGAATTTCAAGACAAAAGTAGGAATACTAGGAGAGGGGTCAAAAAAAGTAGGAAATAGTAGGGAAAGTAGGATCACTTGAAAGCCTGCAGTTAGTATCGAGATTCATTACCAGGCTTGACCGGGGGTAATATCATGCAGTTAGGCTTGTTTGGTTGTGTCACTCGAGTTCCGGGCTTCTCGTTTCCGTATCGGTCGACGCAAAAGCATTGTGATCCATGGCACTGGATTTTGTTAAACTGCCCACTCGGGGTACACTGTGGAATATAACGACCTGGAGATGCCACGTTTAAAGCCTTTTGTCTTTGTCTCTGGCAAGCTGTCAAAACATTTCCTACAAGAAGTAGAAAACATAAAAGGTTAAGCTCTTTAGAGCACAAACACATGAAAATGAATAGGCGAGTAAACTGGCGAATTAAAAGTTTCAACCAGCATTAAGTTTTCTTTAAGATCGACCCTATAACATCATTATTTGCTACTTTTCATGCTACCCTTAGGCCGCAATTTACTGTTGCCTTCAGGGGTACCAAAAACATTAAGGCAAAATGACCACTTGCCAGTTTTAATTCTTTTACTTTTCGGTAAATATCCACCGCTAGTCACCTCCACTTCGGGGGATAATGCTTATTAAACTATTATTTGTAAAGGAATGGTAAATAAAATATTGCTATTCTTGTTGTTCTATACAAGATGAAATTTGTCTAGACAAAAAGAGTAAGAACTGTCCTGGAGAATAATGTCGAACGTTTTTTTAAAATTTTTATCAGAAGAGGCAAGTTTAGGTATCATTATAACCGAAACAGCCAACCGCGGAAACTTAGATATAACAGAATATATCATTGAAACACATTGTGGCAACTAAACGAATAGAGAAAGGAACAGTTACTTCACCTTCACAGTTTGGTCTCCTTCCCAAAACTCTTGTGTGCGGAAGCTCGTGACCGTGAGGGTTTGCGCACCAACACCATTTTCCAGAACACTGAGTAGGACGGTATTTTCCATTGCTATCACAAGATGGAATGTATCTGTTTCCATTATGGCTGTAGCTTATGACCTTTTCTCTTAAGCAAGGAGTGAGTCCAGCTGCATCAAAATGTTTAAAAAATAATTAGGCCAGTATCTATTTATTTCTTACAATTAGTATAAAATTATATTGATGCTTGCTTTCTGGTTTAACTTTCGAAATTCCTTTGAAATGATAAGAAGCATTACTCTGCAACTTAAAAGATTCATAACTTCAGCGTACGTCCAAACGAGATGCTCTAAACTGTATTGTAAGTGATTGTTAAAAATGTTCTTCATAAAAAACCAAAAACCAAAAAAAACCGTAAACCAAACTTCAACATTGAGACAAAATGAGTCTAAAATTCGATATATAGTATCGCAAAGTGAATAATCATAGAATGTTTTAGCTCAATGCATATAATACTTTGAGGGAAAAGAGGCTTCCAAAGTTGTTAAGTTACAAAGATTGTAAAGCTAGGTGGCAAGAGTTACCTCCACTCCATACAATTACTGTACATTTTAGATTTTAAAAGGGTCGTTTTCTCCGAAAATATCCATGCCAATGTATAAAACTAAAACTTTGCCTGATTACTCTATCTCGAATTCTTAATTGTTTTGTTTGAATGCGGAAGTTAAATTTATACCTTTATTATGTAAACAATGAAATCTGCCTATCAAACGTCTCAGATTACTGGTTGGTTTTGACGACCACTAAACTACCGTGACAACCATGCTAACAATATAGTTGTTTAAAATTGTGTTCATCGCAACATAGGTTTTTCCTAGGCAGGGTAGATGGGAAAGCCTGTAACCCGAATACTGTCATGTAGATTAGGTTATCTAATACGTTTACAGATATATTTCTTTACAGTTATATTCGTAACAATTGCTTCCCGATCACCTAAATAATTCTAAGTAAAACAAAAGCCCACTGGTAAATGATATCGGGAAGAATCTTACCTTCCCAGTCACACTTTGGCTTTCCTTTGATTCGTGTTAAAGGTATTTCCCTTCCATCTTCATACACACACCAACACTCGCCGTTTGATGTCCGACACTGAACCTCGTGGAAGCCTCCATCGTGTTTACATTGAGGAACAAATCTTCCAACGCCAAGTCTGTCATCTTTGAACTGTAAAGCATCTTGTCTCTGCCTCTGGCACTCAGTTGGTCGCTTCTCTTGTTCTAAAATTACAACAGACCGAAAATGCATTGAAAAGACTGTATACAAAAGTTTTTAAATAATGGGTAAATGGTGATTGAAACTAAGCGCCTCAACATTGCGTGACGAACGTTTTTATATAATTTTTAGGGCTTTGTTGTTGGAAAAATTTTGTGTGTTTTGATTGATCCTGTTACTAAATTATGTCAATCGTGCAGCCTTATGTCACTAAGACATAACTAATTTAGGAATTAATTTTCCGACAAAACCTGGCCCAAGTGAGTCAACACTGTCGAACCCTACCACAACATGTAATGTAAATTAGACTATAAATGTACAAGCCCTATTACCAAAATCGTTTGGAAAGTCGTCAGTATTTACGAGTGTAAATATCTTTATTATATGTATGCTCTATGCTGATTAGTTATAGTTCTTCATTCTATCTGTTAGAGGTTATTTCATATAAAAGTACTTTAAAATTTCTTTGAACGCTTTTGCTAATTTAATACTAGATAATATTTTCCTTTTTAAAACAATGTCGCGTTCTGAGCATAGTATAGTCATCTGATGCACTTGTTTGATCTCTTATTTCTATTCACTTTCACTATTAAACTCAAATTAAGCATCCTACATGCAGAACGATGTTTGTCTTTCCATATTACAGCTGAGTTGCTTTATTTTCTGGCTAAAACAGGACAGGAGATGCTAAGTAACAGGCCTAAACATTTTCTTTCTAGAAAGAAAAGGTTTTCTCAAATAACCGCCTCCCTCTAGTAGACGTCTTTCGCCCGAGGCTTAAGTGCCCTCGTACATGGGATATCCGGCTAATACATACATGCATGTCCATCACTTTACTTCTATACGCGTTTTTCATTGTTATTATACATCTTTTCAATTGTTTTTAGATCTACTAAATGAATGTTTACCTGCTTTTTTACAATCAGGATTGCCGCGGCGTACCCTAGTGTTACTAAGCACGTTGCCGTTTCTATCCATACACCAACACTCTCTGCCCCAAGCATAATTACACTGGACGGGGTTGTAGCTACCGTTCGGCTTACACTGCAATTGAGGGCCATCATACACAATGTGGGCTTTGCTTCTTTGCTTTTCTTTCTGGCAACTTGATAACGGTGCTAGAAGTTACCAAAAGATAGTAAAAAATGAAAGACAATAATTAGTGACTGTTGAGTGCATATGCCTTAGTCTTTACGATTGTGAATGGACAGTTCAAGTGAGCAAAGGGAATGAATGAGAGGTTAATGGTGTTTTAACTTGCTAGAGTGTAATATTTGCCTGATGATATACAAGCTAACAAGAGGCTACAGTTATAGCCTTCGCTCGCGGCCCGCCTTAAAAAGCATTCAAAAACACCTTCGCTTCTCCTTCAAAGCGGAGACCTCGTGGGCGCTGCAATCTGGGTCACGTGAGTCCAAAAGCTACCGACCGCGCATGATTGCAAAAAAGTCACACAAATAAACGCAGCCAGATTTACTACTCGCTCGCCTGACGGCCGCGAGTAATAAAATCCATTGGCTATCTTATTTTTCAGCTAAAGATAAATAAAAAATTTCATTAAAAAAAATATGTGATTAAAGCTGACATCTTCAGTTGTTGAAACCTTTTGAAACGCAGAAAACAAAATGACTCAAAGAGATATAGATACATAAAAAAAACCCAAAGAATTACTTATTTTTCGTTTATTATGCGCACTGGGATTTATGAAAAAGCTAAGAGTTCCACAATTTGTTACTTGAATAATCGCGAGTAACATGTAGCGCGGAAAAGTTTAACCGTGGAGATATTTGTGAGTCAACTTCTAACTTTGTGCTGGTTGTAAACCTGTTTCCTTTTTATAGCTTTTTAAACTTTTCCAAAAGTTTTCCATACCTCAAATAAAACCTTTCAGCGCCGCACACCGTAAATTTGAATACTAGTTAACATACGAGTGCACTTAAAAATTATCGTTGTTTTTTCTCTGGAAGAATTATTATCTTTGTTTTTCATTTGTATAAATATTTATTATAAAGGCGTCACTACTATCAGCATTTTTTCGATAATTATTAGTAAATTATAGGAAGGCCGTGATCTTCTTGATGTCCTTTTAAAGAAGATCTTGTTGGTACTTACCAGCTTTGTCGCACTTGGCTTTTCCTTTAGCTCTCGTTCCAGGCAGCACACGGCCCTTGCTGTCAACGCACCAGCAGTAACCTTCTTGGCACTGGGTTGGTAAATATTTACCATCCGGGGTACATTTCGGCACGAAGCGACCTGGAGGTGCGACGCCTAAGATTCCTAACGCCCCCAGTCTGTCTTGTTGGCATTTACTCATACCAACTGTGAAAAGAGCACAAATGCAGACAAACTTGAACAAAAACGTATCCCATCTTAACATAACAACACATCGGAGAACGAATTACCGAACAAGACTTTGGTAGTAGACACTGGAGTATGCACTGAATCGACACTGAAGATTTACTAAAAACAAAAAAGTGCCATTAACTAAACCATTATACAAAATTTTATTATAGTACAGTGTTATATCAAAGAGCACCATCTCTATCTCAACTGAACACAGACTGTTAGTACGCGTTATTCATTTAAAACAATTGTAATATATCACTTATTAATAACACGTTATCAATACAATTCATTTTTCGTATTTTGCAACCTAGTGGTTTAGGCTCTACAATTTCTTTTTGTGTCTAATTTAGACAAAAGAAGAGCTCCCAATCAAATTAAAACGAGGATTTAGAAAATCGCTGTTTCTATTCACTTACCCAGTGAGCTACAGGCTGGTCTTCCATTTGAGCTTGTTCTTGGTATTTGACTACCGTATTTGTCGACACACCAACAGTAGGTTTTTGACGGGTTGCACTGTGTGTGATGGTAGCTGCCGTCTGGGTTACATCTGGGTACAAAGCGACCAGAAGGAACCTTTCCACTGAAACCATAGGCAGCCTGCTGTTCTTTCTGACACATCGACATACCGGCTATTTAAAATTGAAACAAGTGTTTGAAGATTAACTATTACCAAAAGATTGAAAGAGAGAGTGAAGTTAAGAATACCAATATTAGATACGAAACTTGTGCATGCATGTCAGTAAACCGGTTTATCTGGCAGTTTATGATTGATTTATTTTCAAACCTGATTGTCCGCATTGTCCGACTTCCCCTTGCATGTTCTGACTTGTCCTTGTGCCTGGTATCTCATAGCCGTACTTGTCAACGCACCAACAATAAGGTGTTCCGGCATGGCATTGTCGAGGGATGAATCCACCGCTAATATCACACTGGGGAATATAACGTCCAACACTTGGAGTAAGGCGAGCATAAATCTGTGCCTCACTGTGCTGTCTCTGACAACTCGTTTGAGCACCTTCTGTGGAGTGAAAAGAAATAAAATTCTTAAAAGACGTCCGAGTTTAAGGTTGATCAAAGCTCAACTCAATTAGTCTTACCTTTTTTTAATTTTGATTTTATTGATCATTTATTTGTCTAGAATCAATCCGTAAGACAATTTAAAAACACCTTACCCATACATCAAACAAAAACAAACAAACAGAGAAAGAGAGAGAAAGAAAGAAAGTAAGAATGAAAGAAAAAAGGGAGGAAAACAACAAAGAAAGAAAGAAAGAAAAAAAGACAGACAGACAGACATGCAGACAGACGGAAAGAAAGTAAGAAGAAAGAAAAAAGAAAGAACGCAAGAAAGAAAGAAAGAAAGAAAGAAAGAGAGAAAGACAGACAGACAGACAGACATGGAGACAGACGGAAAGAAAGTAAGAAGAAAGAAAAAAGAAAGAAAGCAAGAAAGAAAGAAAGAAAGATAGAAAGAAAGAAAGAAAGAAAGAAAGAAAGAAAGAAGAAAGAAAGACAGACAGACAGACAAACAGACAGACAGACAGAAAGAAAGAAAGAAAGAAAGAAAGAAAGAAAGAAATTATCGAAAATACATGTAGAGTCTCTTTTCTCTTCCAACAAGCTCTTCAAAAAAAAAAAAAGAATGTCCCGAATGGGATACTCAAGCAACTCAATGCTGTCATTGAATAAAAAACTAAGTGGAGTTAATTTCTGTAAAAAGGGGAATTGGCGATGGGAAGACACTTACGTGGTAAGTTCTGGCAGTCAGCTGATTGTCCTTGAACCTTTGTACCAACTATTTCATTACCGTTCTTGTCCACACACCAGCATGATCTCCCTTGATGACATTGTTCACTCTCGTAGTTTCCATTGTCGTCGCATTGTGGTACAAAGCGTCCGGGCCACGGTAGGTTCCTATGGCGCTCTTTCTGACAAGTCGTGTATTTATCTAGAAATGTGGGTTTTACCGACTGCATTAGTGAAACCGAGAACAGATTAGTTTACTTATCAAATTTTCAAAACGCAACTAAATGGGGCCAGTTTTCCTGAAGAGTACATGTGCGGGCTGGTCACGGGGG
>JANVCF010014682.1:0-12057 GCA_025388745.1 Hydrozoanthus gracilis
ATATTCTCAGTACTAATAAGCTTGTTTTCTTTTGTTTACTGTAAGGAGAATTTAGGTGTTGACAAATGCCTTAGGGCGGAAAGGGTTAATAGTTCAAGCCATTGGCAAAAAAAAGGTTTAACTAAGAAAAGGAAACTTTTATTTACCATTGGTTTGCAAAAGAAAAGTAACAGTAACAAAGAAGTTTCCTGAGGCATAGCTGGAACAAAATATGTAACAATAGCTACAAACCAATCTATTGGTCAAAATTTCTACAAAAATCTTTTTTGTGAATGCGTCTAGTTAAAACTAATTTCTGAAAAATTCTTTCTTTCCCTTGAGGAGATGTTTCTAAAAAGCAAAAAAAAAAGTCAAATGCATCAGACAAAGATCGAACTGGGGACAAGAACAGCCAAATGTGAGATCATGCCCTATTGCAGATATTACTGTCAACTTTATATGACAAACTAATGAGAAATTGTTATGACTGTCAGTTTGTTATTTAACTATTATCTGTTTTGATATAATTCAGTTCTTTTACTAAGAATGCTGGTGATATTCAGTAATCAGTACATCAAATTATACATTCATATATATGATTACATCTTGTTTAGTGGTTCACATGGTTAATGGCATGAGGTGCAGTGTTCCTTGAACATAGCTTGACAAGTCCAAACGGATGGTGCTTCAGTTGTGAGAAGTGCATGTCAATTGGCCATTACAGTTCTAGTCAGTTCAGAAACATTGAACTTTATAAAAAAATAACTCAATAACAAAATGGGAGTGTGATGATCAAACATGATAGCCTACTAAGGTGAAGAGTGAAATTCTCAAAAACATAAAACTCAGGGTGCAAAAATAATGTTTCTAATATTTAATCTGGATGGTGACTTCAAGTTAAAGAAATTTTGGGCCAATTAAAATTCTTGACTGGGCAGACTGAAAAATTTCCTAATTTCAGACCCTGAAAGTATGAACCCCAATTGTGAAAATCCACCAACATATTCATTGCTGTGTGCAGGACTTAACAGTGAGTTAAAACTCTGGCAATCAATTGTTGGCATTAAACAGCCAACAGTGTTTACAACACAACCTTATTTCAGGGAGAAAAGCAGCTGTTACAAAGCAAGATAAACATTTTGTTAAGAGTATACTTTTTGACTGCACCCTGGCCACTCTTAAGATATCCACCCTTTGACCTTTCACAATCATTATTTTATTCAAGTATATCAAAAGAAAAATGCAAATGAAGAAAGCTCTTGCAGACATTCATGTTGAGAACTACGAGCTTGAATAACGCTACGATTTTAACTAACTTGATAGCTTTCCCATACTATGATACTATGTGACAGAACAGGTTGCTTGTTAGAAACATGTGTATATCAAGTAATACAAAGTTTTTATGAAAAAAAAAGATAAAACACTTTCTGAGAAAAAATAAACAACAATATAAAGGGTTTTCATGCCATCATCAAAACTAGGTTGCTATTTCTGCAAAGAAGAAAAATCAAAACTATTCACTTTATGGAGCAAGAAAAAGATCTGCACTTAAAAATATTCAAAATTTTTACACCAAGATTTACTTTTCTACTTAAACAGGCTAAATCAATTATTGTGTGCTTTTATGTAGTTTCAAATTAAATAACATTCAAAACTAAGAACCAAGTACTGACAAAGTTCAATTTAGATAGAAAGAACTTGTTTTATAATAAACCAAAACAGAAACTTAAAATATAATCAAGTTAACCAGGATTGAGAAACAAAACATATTCAGATTACTTTAACAGTATAACTTTAAAGGTTACCTAAAAAAGAAACCATAATTGACAAAAATAAATCCTTAGTACAGATTTTTCTCTTCTTCCTAAAATTATCTTTTTTAATCATAACATATTGTTCTTTCTTTTAAAAAATTAGACAATCTCACAATAATTAAAACAAAAACTGGCGATAAAATAAAGAGCAAAAAAGAAAAGTCTAGAAGCATCATTTGGTTGTTGTAAAAATAAATTTACATAAAAAATTATTAAAACCTAAATATGGCTATATTGGGGAATTTAACTGGCAGTCAAAACTTCAAAGTCATTACAAAACCCAGAATCGTTTTCACTCAAGCTGTATTAGCAGGATTTATAATCAACTGTTATTGCTACAACAGTCAAATCAAGGCCAGGAGGAAACATAAGAAAAGAAAAACAAGTACATTTCTTATTGACAAAAATTTAATTGGAAGATCTAATTTTGCTTGTAAACTGATCATAATTTGGTTGTACACAATGCAGATAGAAAACACACACAGTCAAACGAAAAACCACAGAACACATTGTTTTTTTGCTGTCAAGGAGGATTGCAAGTATATCTAAAAGCAAGCTGAAATACTGAAACTATTTCCTGATAATATTATATTATTATTATACATAATCCTGTTAGAACCTTATACAGTTCCACATGCAACTACTGCATTAAAAAATATTAACGCCACGGATGGGTTTTTTTAATGAAAGCACAAGGGAAAAAGATGTAAAAATAATGAAGACAACAAAATTAGCAAACTTTCGCCGAGATATTACAGTTATTAGTTGTTTGAAAACACTGGGCTTAACGATGCAAAGGAACAAGAAAATAATTCGAAATACAATTGACAAAGGCAGGACGAAATTTACACACGATTTCAGACACCGTGCATCAAATACTTCCGCAGTATAACATGTAAAAATTACCTTGAAACTATTAAAAACGTTTGGCTATGTTACAGTAGGCGAAACAGAAAGCTGCCATTCATGTCACTTTACGCGTAACACTCGAACGAAGCAAAATTAATTTGCTTATGGCTGACTGAAGAAAGCGGGCGATGTACAACGACTGAATTGATTCTGAAACTGATCTACTGTATTCTGTAGTACGTTTCAGAGTCTAACAAACAAAAAGTACGGTTTTCATTAGCTTTTGATTCCACAAACCAGATTATAAAAAAGAAATCACAGACAGGCGAGTTTAAAGCCTGATAGGTTATGAATAACGGTAAAGTGTTCCAAAACAAAACCACGGTTAAACTTCCTTCCGAAAGGCGCAAGGGTTGTGGTCCGTTAAGATAAAATACGACATTTCTTGAGAATTGATTGGGTTTATACGCCTTTCCTGATGTACAGGAAAACACAGAGAGACAGATCGAAAGTCCGTTTTCAACGAAACAACTGTCGCAAGCCGGAGATCTAAATTAACTAACAGCCAAAAAAACGCAGAAAAAATAGCAATTCCAGTTATTGTTAACCTTTTTTTTTCTTACTCGTAAAATATTCGAACTACCTTTGATGGGTAATTTGACGTGAAACTTCACCAAGTGAAAATCGATTACTGAGAAACTCCGGGAAAAATGACCAGTTCTTCGTAAGAAAACAACTAATAATAATAATTTAGGCATTGAAAACCGACAAAGAAATTGCTCTCCTAACCACATCAAAACAAAATCGAAAGAGTCACATCTAAAACACAAAACTACTTACGATTCGAGGTTATATGAAAAAGAGCAAGTTTTGACATTTCTTTCGCACGAGATACCACAGGAAACAACTAAACACAGTTTAGTTGAAACCTCAATATCCTCCAAGTTCAATTCGGCAAAGGAACAGTAAAATCGCGAAACGACTTTTTAAGTAGAGACACAAAAGCAAAAGGCTCTGGCTGAGCCATGAATCATTTTCTTAACATGAATAAACTTTGGTCAAAGTAAAATCTATAAAATGTTAGTCGTATATAAACAGAGGTTGAATGTTGCTATGTTGTGAAAGACTTATGATCCTTCCGTAGTCCTCTCCATGTTTGTGGTTTGGGATCAGAACCCCACAATACAACATGATACACGCTAAAACACGATCTCTTCACAGAAAACCAAAGTATTGTTGTCAAACTAATTTCAGTGAAAAGAACTTCTAAAAAGAGAAAGATCATAAAATAAACATCAAAACCTTGGCGAATGTACATTACATTCCCAACGTCAATATATCGAATGTTTTCTCATCACATAACCGCTTACTGGCAGAACAGCGCCAAGGAATCCTTGTTCTTACCTAGAAGCAGAAGTTTCACTTCTCTAGCAGCTCTTTCGCCATCTGCCCGGAGATTTTTATCGATCATTTTGCTCCTTTCGGCAGCTGCTTTGTCTTCGGCACTGATCGTGCAACCCATGTTGTAAAAACTTCAAGAACCTATTCTTTTCCGCCAAGCTCTTATAAAGCCTCCAAGCGAGCGCTTTGAAACGACACTTTAGTTGCAACTTATAGTTTGATGATAATTCTTGGTAGCAAAGTCGCTAGAAACGTCTCTAAACACTCCTACGAAGCCGCCATGAATAAGATCGAAAGCCCTTCAGAACTTTTCTTCGACATCTAAAATGGCCGTTCAAATTTTGCTTATAGCGCTTAGAACAACTGCAACCACGCCCGCACACTGAGCAAACTCCCAAAGGCATGCTGGGATGCTTACGGGCCCGGATGAAACGAGGGTTTGATGGGGGTACGTACGCGACTGGTACAAATAATCTAAAGGACTAGATTTTCTCTGCACCCGTTTCATATCAATAGTTGATTCAATAGTATCTAAAAATACTGGAAACCCGTGACGTGAGTTACAACAGCATTAAGGCACAACTTGTCAAAACATCCGGATTTTGTCTTGTATTTTAAAGCATCAATTTTTTGGGACTCAATTGTGGCATCTTTGTAAATGGACATGTAGCCAAGTTCGTGCTCGAACTACAAAACATAATGCTTTGCAACTAAAATGTCGTTTTGCGACAACGACGGATGTTATGTGTTTGTTTAGACGACGTCTCACACCCTGCACGCAAAGTCTTCTTCCAATGTCGTTACATTCTTAAAATCAGTTTTTAAAGAACCTTTTTTGGCAGTGAATGAATAGGATTGACTCGTCAACTAAAAAGATAGTTTTCCATCTCCGGTGCTGGTACAAGAAATGTACAACCAACCCATGCCTTAATGTTTGTGCATAAGACTACGTACAGTGAAAAAGGACGAAAGTAGATAAGAACATAATTCACCAGTTTAGTGTCAGTTTAAACAAAACAGAAAACATGTCTTTGTGACCCGCATTTAGTTTGCGTGATCAGTGACACAACCTCGAGGAATTGGCAAAAAAATTTACCGCTGTGCGCAACTACCCCAAAGATAAGTTTTGACGAGGATCAGGGAACGAACCGTTGAACAAACCAGTCAGCTTGGGTTGGTGGCCGAACTGACAGGTATCCATCTCACGGAAATGTATTTAATTTTAAACGGAAGGGGTTGGCCTGAATGTGGTTAGTTGTGACTGAAAATTGCCTCAAATTTTACCTGATTATCGAGATTCAAGGAGAATGAAGTTCAAAGTATCAATTTTTTAAAGCTTAAAACCTTATTGTCTTTTACTGACAATACAACAGTGTTTTGCCTTTTTCAAAATTTTTCATGATCTTTACACTATGATTTGATTTGTGAAAAAAAATGAACGAGCAGCTGAAACGTAACTGGGCCTGCACTGAGTACCACCTTAATTTTTGATAGACTTTTAGCCCTTGTTCTATAACTTTAAACTGAACACGGCTTTTTAAAAACAGGGCGCGGTTGTTGAGGGCGGCTGACCCCATATGTTTCCTTTGGATTATGAATTCAGAAGATCGCACTATCTATTTCCGGCGCTCAATGCTTTCATGCGATCAAAATCGTTTTGCTTGCACATTGTAAAATTATCTTAGAATTAGAGGCTTGGCATAACAGATATATTAACAATGCTAAGTTCACCAATAAGTGGCTTGTTCTCGGCGGCAGTAAATAATACGATTATCGTAAAGAAGGAATGCGCTAGAAAAACAAAACTTAACTCGATTTCATTCGTTTTGTTTTGTCCTTTGCAAAACAGTTGTATTTAATTTCCTGAAATCCCTTATTGGTGATAGAAACAGGTAATGCAAAGTTGGAAGGAAGGACAGTTTCTGGATTCAAAGATTCAAACGTGAAAGAGGATGCATGTGAACGGAGGTCACAAACTGACGGACGAAATCATTTTATAACTTAAAAGATTTATTACTTTTTTTACATTTTTTCACATTCAAGTGCGTTCAATACAAGAATGGTTAGCGAAAGTGTAGTTAATGGAATCGGCTGGCGTTTCACTAAAATATTTATGGCAAATGATAATCACGGATTATTAGCAAAAGAAATATTTTAGCAGAACCCAAAAGTGAAAAAACTAAGTTTCTTTCGAAAAGGCTGAAACCCCAAAAGGCAATATTTGAATTTCCTTGCGATTTGATTTTATAGTTTAACAAGCTATAAGCGGGTGATTTTAATGGTTTAAAATTCCTGGCGTAGTTCCCATCCAAAACAGGTTTTCTTATATAATGTGTCCACGAACAAGCGGAAGATATAAAATTCATTTGACGAGTCTCTGACGACCATGGTTACGAAGTCAGGTTTGTTCCAAAAATAACTCGGTTACTAAATGATCAGAGCATACCGCTTTAAAATAAATAAGCCAAGTTTTGTGCATTTTCTGCTACTGCAGCGTGCTTGGGCAAGCAAGCTAGCTCATATTTTAGGTGCATGTCGGGGTTGCTAGCGGTGAAATAGCACCACTCAAAGCCCCTGCGTTACATAACGAACGAGTACATGATGGATTCTTTCATTTCTTTAATTCGTGCTCAGTAATTTAAGAATCATGAACACAGAAAAATTTATTTATCAAAACATTGATTGAAAAACAGAAAAGTAGCCCGAGAATCGAATAACGACCTATACACGCAACACTTTATACAAAACAGACCGGCTAAACGGGAGAGAGGTCGGCGCATATTTGGTAGCGTAGCTGTTTCACTCCGAGGCCAATCTAATCATATTTATTGGAACTTTGTGCTATTAGAGACTTGTTTCCTCCTACAATGTTTATTCATGTCAACACGTTAGGTGATTCCATTGCTCTTGACATAAATCGAAATGTCGTTCTTTGGTTCAAAACCTTTGGCTTTACTGCTCAGTCAAAAGCAATAAATAATTTGAGGGACCAAGTAAAACGTAGTTTTTTTACTTGCCTTTATACTATACGCAAAGGATTTTAAAAATGTTTTGACTTGGGAAATAATTTTCAGTTGTCACCTTAGGACTATATAGCTGTTTACTTTAAGTCAAACAAAACTTCATATTCGACTTAATTAACATTCAAGCTATTAGAAGGTTAAACGTTGCATGATTGTGTCGTTTGACTGAGCGAAAAGAAAAAACCAAATGACTTGAAAGTCTTAATAATAAGTCCTTTTCCCACTACTGTTAAACACTGAGATTGTTGATTGGGGTTCAATAGAGTAAATGCACATAAACGAACACGTTTATCCTATTCAGTTTGTCCTCAGCGACTCCAAGCCAAATAAAGAGTCAGTGTTTACTTTGAGTTCATTGCCAACATCCAGCGAGTTTAATTTACTTTTTCAAAAAACACTCTGTGCCTCGGCTTGTTATATGGATCCAAACATGCATGACAATGTGTCAACAACTAAAACTCTTCATTGGTTGAGTTAGTTATGACAGATTTCGTTTTTCTTTCGTGTGTGCCTCTTAATTTCTTTTCAGAAATTGGCCAAAACTAGTTCTTCTAACGAATAAAGTTAGTTTTGAGTATTTTTCCAAACGTCATTCAGTTTTCTTCGGTGAATCATGTTAGCATATTGTACTCATTCCCTTATTTAGCGATTTACATATCAGACATATTTATATTAAATGATGAATCGGCGTTTGCCTTGTCAGTCTTAGATTCAACATTTCGCTTTTGCATGACGTCTCACACATCGCGTCTAATAATAGAGCTTCAGTGTGTAGGAGTGGCGAATTTTCGCTTCACTTAGACGAAACGACTCACTCGGCGGGTTAGGTGCTAACTGATGCATTCACTTCAACGGAACCCTAGGATAAGTGTTGCTCTTGAATGCATAATATATTGTACAGTACTGATTCCACCGAGTTTGAACTCTTTGAATAGTTAATCGCTATTATTTTTTTCGCACTATACAGAGCAGAACATTAGCTTAACAAGCACACTCATCTTATGCATGTAGATTTATATGATTTTGCTACTGAAAGCGATAAATAGAAAATAAAATAAAACACTAAACAACATTAAAAGTGAAACATAAAAAAGGGTTTCGAAGTTTCAGCATCTGTCTGATCACCTGCTGAAAAAAAAAAAGTTTAACAGACTAAAAGAGCAAACTGGCACAGGCTGAGATAGTCCAGGTAGCTTGTTAGAATTGCCGAACCGACTTTTGAAAACCAGAAGGCATGAGATGCATATTCTTATGCTAATCAAAGAAAATCAAGAGTCGTACAAAGTCGAATTGCTAAGACTTTAGAAAAAATTTATCAGTCCAATTGATTTCCTTAAAAAGCCAGCGACTTGAAAGGCTATTGACTTATTGTGCATGGCATGAAAAGAACCGCCTGAAGGGCATCTGGGACTGAAAGGAGAGCAGAAAGTAGATTTACAAGATAATTGATAACGGATAAAAATCAACTGACAAAGATAAGAAACACTTAATGACGAAAAAACCAAGTGCAGGAAAAAAGTAGTTCAGAAAATTTTAAATTCTACAAATGTACTACACGCAACACATTGCAACTCTGCATGCGTTGTATTAAGCAGTTACTCTATTGGTTAACCGGCTCCCAAGTAGAACCCAATACGATAGTCATGCAGTTTCATTGGAAAAAAGTTAGGGAGAATTTAACTTTCATCTTCAGTAGGGCGCTTTGTTTGATCAATTCTCATTTGTTTTCAAACAAAATGTTTTATATTTTGTATGAGTTACGTAACCTGGACAATTTAGATGTTGATAACTGACGCTAAGACCCCTTTCACGCTTTGAGCATTCTTGATCCAAACTAAAGCATTTATCAGTACTGAAAGTGAAGAACTAAAGCGATACGACTGCCTAATCCAAAAGACTTTATTTCTCTTTCAGATTTTTGGCTTAAGGCAAGCAGTCACAGGAGTCGAGGTCTGTCACCCCGGGCCGACGGTCACAGTTTAAAGTCCTCCTCCAAAAGACGCAAAGCGTTCCCAAAGTTAGACCAAATGTAGCATCTTCTCTTCAGTTATTGTAGGGCCTCCCGCGCGCACGGTAGACTGGCGGCAAACCAGGCAGAAAGTCCTTGCACACACAACAACGAGTTTTATTTCTCAGTCCTATCACGATGATTTATGCAAGTGGTCAACATTCATCTTTGCGTTTTCCCATTCGAGTAACTAGCTAATTGAGTTCTGACGTGCTGTTGATTCACTGATCTCAGTCCCCAAACTACTTACCAATCCCCCCTGGCCAATTCCTCTCACGTGCTGTTGTTTCACTTATCTCAGTCCCCAAAGTTGCAACTCCTTATCCATCTCCCTCCCCTACCCCCTGGCAAATTGAGTTCTGACGTGCTGTTGATTCACTGATCTCAGTCCCCAAACTACTTACCAATCCCCCCTGGCCAATTCCTCTCACGTGCTGTTGTTTCACTTATCTCAGTCCCCAAAGTTGCAACTCCTTATCCATCTCCCTCCCCTACCCCCTGGCAAATTGAGTTCTGGCGTGCTGTTGGTTCGCTTTTCTCAGTCTTCCCGCTCCTTACCCATCCCCCTCCCCTACCCCCAAAGAATAATTAGGTACGATGCTCGGGATTAACCAGTATACCATTCGAAGGGCCGTACGGACAGACGGGGTCGATCGGGGATGGAAGCAGGGGAGTGGTCGGGGAGCGGGAAGATCTGCTATATCCAAGTCCTACAATTCTTTTCTAAGAAACTCAAGCCGGAGAGGTATAAAATTTGAGAAACTTCCCGGTGCCATCTAGTTACCTCACTTGATTCAAAACAGTTGCGCTATCGGCGTCCTCATATTTTTGCGTTATTTCACATAGAAACTGTCCACTTGCTTTCAAACTAACCCCAGTTCTGATATGACTAATTTTAAAGCCCTTGGCGAATATTTTATCCCGCTATTATTTTATCATCATTTACTATCATCTACATCATCCTCATTGTTGTTATCAAGAGTCAACACAACAATCAATCTAATTATTTGATATTTATGCTTTTATCGTCATCAATATCATAGTTCATTAACATAGTGATAACAACTTTAAACAGTAGGCGCCTTACTATGGCGCCACATAACAGTTGGTTAAAATGGTACAGGATTAAGTAATTAATATAAATTAGACTATAAAGTAAAAATGGTGGCGATGAAAAGGCTACTATAGACATGTCTGGCTATACGAGAACGATAAATTGATGTATATTTTAGAGCAACACAAGACAACAAAATGCCGCAAGCATCCTCAGTGTCTCGAACTTTATTTATGGCTTCTGACTAGTTAGCAAACAGTCATGTCTCCGCTCTGTCAACACAAACCCATTTTTTCATACTGTATGAACTAGGTGGGGGCGGAAGTTGGGACTGATTAAGGTGAATGACGTCATCAAATTGGGGTTTCTTTGTAAATGGTAGTGGGTTTTTAAAGTACAAACATTGGCGTTTTGAGTTATGCTTGACTGAACTACAATTTTACAGAACTTGAGTTTGCAGATGTAGTGTACTACTATTTCGCAGCTGTCCTGAACATGGTGTAAATTGTCCGATGTTCGCTGGTTAGGTACTTTTGAAAAAAGGCCTTTCTTTGCTCCCGCCGCAACTCGAAATGTAGCCAGGCCCGGGTGCACAACATGGTCTCGCGAACATTTCACTAATGTAAAAGCCTCCTTTGTTTTCCTTCAAAATTTTAAAACGCTTGTCTTCTAAAACTGTATTTTCATGCCTTGAGGTATTAAAAAGAATAAATGACCATTATTCCGTCACAGCTTCCGTTGGGCTAAGTAAAAGTAGGAAAACATATGTTTCTCTGAGTGTATTTTCACAGCAACAGAACTAGTCAGAATGTTCTATCAATTTTCAAAGTACTTAGTCGAACAAAAGATCTTTCATCTCTTTGTCACCGCGTCGTCGCCGGTGTAACAAGATGATCTCAGCTTACTGCAAACCGAGCCTTCGGCGATCGATACCGACTCCGCCGTCCGTCGCACACAGTCGGCCATAGCAATCCACAAACAGGCTTAGCTGTAACACAATGATCGAGATAAAAAATTTGGTGAAATTAAGTTTTGACACGCATTCAAACCAAGTTTTTCCCACGCTGGTATCTTTTTACTTAGAGAGACCCTTGTACAGAGACGAAAACCGTAGGTTTTTTAAATTAAACCTTGATGAACGAGAACCGGTTCAATGAACCCCTGTTTGGAAAATTTTAAAAACTGATAAATAGTGAGCCTTATTAGCTGCAGTGAAAAATGGGCCCCGGCCGGGAATTCAGATTCTGTTGAAAATCTTGAAATTTACAGTTAATATAAAACAGAGCGTTTTTAATGAAATTAAGGACCAGCAGTCACACAACCCTTGTTGGCTTTACCAAGCTATTCTTTCGTTGTGGTTCAGAGAACTATATAAATCTCAAGCTGTATTTGTTGTTACTATGAAGAGCTATTCTTTTCTGGATCAATGTTACACGAGGTGTATTTGTACCACTTTATAATTTAGTTCATAACTGATACATAAATAGGCGATTCCAGTCTTTTGTTATTCTCCGATAAGTTGTAGTTGTTCTTTTTGTCGATTAAACGTATATAAACAATAGCTATCCGTGAATTCTTGTTTTCTTAGAAAAACTATGTGACTTTTTAGCATCAACGGTGCTCTTGGCCAATCCCCATTATTTGATTGAACGTGATCAATAAACCGTCAGTGTTTTTATCAAACTTGTTCTTACAAAAGAGTTTCTAAGCACTGCCATTGAAAGTTTGAAATCAGCTTATACCCGTCGCTAGCTAGTGGCCGTCACCCGGCGTGCACAGGCCCCCGTATTACTCAATAAAGAAATTTTAAGCCCCCTAATTTGAATCAAAAGCATGGCAGGTGTAATTTTCAAAAGTGCATGAAAAAAAATACTCAAAAAGAAATTTACTGATGTAACTGACACATTGACAGCTGAACAACTTTCAAGT
>JANVCF010014793.1:0-14367 GCA_025388745.1 Hydrozoanthus gracilis
CCTCACCCCTCGCACCTAAAAAAGGCCAACCTAAAATCTCAAGATTTTAAAATTCCATGGAGTGTAAAAAGACAAAAGTGAACTTGGCCTAATTCCATAAAATCCTGAAATATCTATCTTCAATTATGGGCAATTCGGTGCCCAATCTCTAATCTGGATGCCACGTTCTCTGCCCTTTTAGTCATTCATCTCTCGGCCGCCATTTTAAGTTTTGCTATGGCGCTTAGTGCGCATGCTCTACTTGTTTCTTTATTTGGAGTTTTACACCAGGACCATTAGCCCATGAGTGACTGTCACAAAACTCCTGTTCATGCAAAGAATAACTCGTACGATGGAGAAGAAATGATTCAGTTAGTCGAGGACGCCTTATTTTTTAGCCGAGGTGAAGATTTCAGCCTCAGTTAAATGTTCAGAAAATGTTCAAGATTTAAAACCAAACGTGTCTAATGTGTGAACATACATAGGTGTGAACTTCGCCGAAAAAGGTACAAATCTCCCTGAAACTTAAAAGAAATTGTGTTAGGGTTTCTTATAAAAACGAAACCAAATGAACTTCTCATGCGTTTTTTTTAGTCTACCCCTTACTGTATATGATAGATTATTGCGAATATTTAAATTCTCTCAATTCTATTGCTCAGAAAAAATCGGAACCATCAATTGGTCCAAAATTTAACTGTAAACAGCTTACATAAGTTTGCAAGTACATGTAGTTTTTTTTCTTTTTTTACAAGTGAGGTATTCAGACAGATTGAGTAAATTACATATGGATTTTAGCTCATGTACTTCTCAATTAATAAGGACTCAGTATAGTGAATAGACAGAGAACAATAAAAAAAAAAGTTAAATACAGTCATGGAGTTCCTAACGACTATGGAATGCCTTCATTAAGTGACGAACAACATTGCAATCTACAACAAACAATCACCAGAACTCCCATTGCACTTAAACTATTTCGTTATGACAGTCGTTTTCGTGCGAATAATAGAAATAGACGACTTAATTGCTTCAAACAAGGCAGTCAAAATTTGTAAGAGCTCTCTGTCAGCTTTACACAAGATAAAAACAAAACCGGTGGGAAATCGCAGATACTCTTTTCGACATATCCAATACAAGCCAAGCTCACGCATTCTTTGACTTTATGCTCGTTGCAACTTGAAAATATTTCGGAAAACTTTTGCTTTGGGGGCCGATTATAACAGCATTGTAACAGAAAGATACCTCGACTATGGAAGAGCCGTCTTTTGATACGTAGCATTGAAATCGTTTAAGATTTAACGCTGTACGCGTGGATATGACATAGACATAATTTCGTTGTTAGCATTTAGGTAATACTTGACACCTTTGGAGAGCCGTCGGTTCCAGTAAGAATGACTGCAGTCGAACTCTTGAGCGCTTACTTCGCCTTAAGAGAAAGATGTTCTTCAAAACCGGCTTGCTTTTAGGGAACAGTATCAGTAGTATCGAATTAATGCGATAATATTTTCTTACCTTCGAAACTTCTTGCCTTTCTCGAGGGTTAATCGTTCATTTACGGGCAGGTTTTCTTTTCTTAGTGTCGTATTTTGCCTTATGTGGTTAGAGCAAACGATCTAACGCCTACTTAACAATGAAGTTTTGCATCTCAATGATGCGTGGCTCCAAATGTCATTCACAAGTTCTAATTGCCTTTACTTCAGTAAACATTACACCAGTTGAAATAAATAAACCTGGCTTTCGAGTGACGGTGAGTGGGTTTTACTACGAGGCTTAAGGGTTGCGCTTATTCGCTCATTTATTCTTCAAAATCATCCTACACGCGTGTACTCTTAATTCCTGGTTTTAAAACTGACACGAGTTTATCTTTTTCATTCTCTGATGTTCCTGTTCTATCTACTATCTATTTCTATCGCTCAGAACTGAAAAACCTGAACCACCAATTGGTCCAAAATTTAACTTAATTATGAATCACAATCTGCGAACTAATCATCTTATTTTGATTGATTACTAACTGCGCTACAATTTATGGATTTTTCGACTTCAATATGTTTAAATGTGGATTAATTGAACTCATGCTTTTTGTAAGTCGGGGTCACGAACAGCCACAGAGTAACAACCGCAAGCGTGTATTTTGTATGATTTTAATACAGCAAAAGAAAATGGGAACAAGTAACAACTGTACAATTGAATAATAAAATCTACTTGAATTATCTTTTCTGAACAAACTAGTTGTGCATTGGTTATTGCCAACGATCCTGCCGAGCGAAGATGCGAGTCGGCGGGGCAGCAGCAAGACTCGCGCGGCCGTGCGATGAAGGTACAGGCGAGAAAAAATCTCGAGCGATCCTGAGAGATCAATTGTCCGATTGTCTTCGAATGGACCAATCGTAGCGCGCTGACCTTGTGATGTCAAGACCGCATGGCTAAGATCTTAATACTCGCGGCCGTCAGGCGAGCGAGTAGTAAATCTGGCTGCGTTTATTGGTGTGACTTTTTTGCAGTTATGCGCGGTCGGTAGCTTTTGGACTCACGTGACCCAGATTGCAGCGCCCACGAGGTCTCCACTTTGAAGGAGAAGCAAAGGTGTTTTTGAACGGTTTTTAAGACGGGCCGCGAGTGAAGGCTATACCTGTAGCCTCTTGTTTGAATGAAAACTGAGCGCACAGCCGGCGCAAAGGTCAAAGTCGGTTCACTGAGTGTCAGTGGAACAAATTGTGTAGGCCCAAATGTGGAAAGACTGAAGATGTTTTGTACCAGCAGTTTTTAAAAACAAGTAATACCAGTAATCTTGGTCATTTTAAAGATTTATAGGAAATTTTTGCAAGTTTAATAAATGAACAATAACATCGAGTGACAGTAAAAATATGTCACAAGACAAATAAAATTACGAAGTGCGTGTGTTTCATGTTTCATGATAAAAGACAAAATAACTAACCTACTTCCACTTCCGCAGCCGTTGTCATATTTTTGTAAACAGTTTCTCAAACTTTTGCTGCGACTTTTAACGTGCCATGTCAACAAACTTTTGCCGCATTATTCACAAACTTTTGCCTTGATGTTCACAAACTTTTGCCGTGAGATTTGAGTAGGCGTGTTTTCAAACTTTTGCCGCAACATTCACAAATTTTGCCGTGAAACTTGTGGGCCACTGTACTTAAATGTTGAAATATATTTAAAAATCAATAGCGATAGCTACTATAGTAGTAGGCCTCCGTCGGTCTGTACTGACCATGGGATCATCGTCTCCCTTGCACTTGGTGTCTTCGTTGGTGACTGAGAAGCCCAATCCTTGAATGGCAGTCACGATTACAAACGCCGCATTTGAAGGCAGTGTCAATTCTTGGGGCAATAATACGCTCTTTTATGTGCATTCTCTTGGCAATATCTGCATTACGGAAGTTGTCTTCTCCAGTCTTCAACTGTAACCGAAGGGTACTTCTCCACTTGGAGCGATCAGCAGCAAAGTCTTCCCAGATGTCATTATTAATACCCACAGCTTTCATGTCTCGCTTACATACGTCTTTATAGCGGAGCTGTGGGCGGCCTTTAGGCCTTTGGCCAGTTGATAGTTCACCGTAGAGGAGTCAGGATAGCCGAGTGGTTAGCGCTCGTGCCTCCCACCACTGTGGACCCAGGATCGAGTCCTGGTTTTCGCATGTGGGCTGAGATTTGTCGATCTCAATCTGACTCCGAGGGTTTTTACGGGCTCTCCTGTTTTCCTCCCTCAACAAAATCGTCAACCAGCTAGTTCTATCTGGCTGTGGATCTGTGCTCCGATGTCGTGTATAGGCCGTATAGCGGCAGCAATATGCGCCTTAACATGCTTTCGGTCCGACGTCCTTCGCAATTCAGTCCATGACTGCAAGTAAGGGCGATTAGCTCGCTAGATGTTATATTATCATTATTATTATTATTATTAATATTATTATTATAATACTACCGTAGAGAATGTCTTTCGGAATGCGGTCATCCTCCATACGGCACAGGTGACCCAGCCAGCGCAGACGACGTTGCCTAAGAATGATGTACATGCTGGGTACTCCGACAGGGGAGAGAACCACTGTGTTGGGAACCTTATCTTGCCAGGAGATGTGGAGGATTCACCGAAGGTAGCGCAGGTGAAAGATGAAGAGTTTCCTTTCTTGTTTGGCATAAGTGGTCCACGTTTCACTGCGTTTGTACTCAGCCTGGCTTCAATGGCGGGAGTCGGTTTGCTGGACTTGGCTTCGAACCAGTCGCTTTTCTTTGTTGCTTTCTTCCCGAAGGTGGCCATGGATGAGCGATGGACAGCTGTCCTCAGATGTTCCCAAGTCTCAGCAGCTGGTGCTCCTGGTCTCGATGCGAAGCGGTCTTGTGTATAGGGTTCAGCAAACTTGGAGAATACATTTTGTTGACATCAATGCGACGTGTTCCTTTCTGCTTTACGTTATGGAACTTCTTGGGCTGCAGGCGCATCTTGCAGCAAACCAACGAGTGGTCTGTGTCGCAGTCGGCACTATGGAAGGTGCGTGTGACGCGTACGTCGTTTGGGGAGGAACGTCGTCAATAATCAAGTCTAGCTGGTGCAAGTGCTTTGACCGAGGGTGTCTTCAGGAGACCTTATGCTGTGGTTTGGTGTCGAAGTAGTCGATGGTGATGCTCAAATTTTTATAAAAACAAAATTCGAATATCCGCTACCATTGTCGTTGATCTCACCAACACCAAAGTGACCGAAGCACAGGGGCCAGGAACAGTTGTCAGAGCCCGCTCTAGCGTTAAAATCACCCAGGAATACAATCTGCTTATTTTGAGGGATCCACAGCATGGGAGCGTAGGCACTGACCAATGTCACGGGACCGTTTGAGGTGTTACATCTTTGAATTTACATAACAATGGTTACTTTTGAACGTGTGCAATCTGCGCATGCGCAAAGTACGCATAGTAAGGGTATAACGTGAAGTATGGTGAAAGAGAGTATAAATCTCCACTTAAGCTATCCACATTTGAGAAAATAGACTTAATATATTCTCCGAGAACTACTAAACTTACAACAAATTATGAAAACAAAGAGTGGCCCTTACCTGCTAAGACTTTAACACTCGAACCATTTGTTATTTTTGTATCGCCGAACAGACTTTCAAATCTGAACTCTAAATCGATTTACTGCTTTATTTATATTAAAGGGGAAGTTACTAGCTAAGAAAGTACCAAATTTCGATACGAAAATAAGCCTTCCTCTTTAGGGTGATGCGCGCAAATTGGAGTCTTTGATGTAATAGCCGATGTCATATCTTGTTTAGTTCCACCCTTATTCCTGATTGGAAATTAGCTAGCAAAAAAGTCACCAAATCCAGAAAAGACTGAAATATTCTCACGACTACAAAATATATCATAGCGTAACTATAAATGATAACTAAAGGTTATCAGCATGTCCTATTTGAGAATAACGTGACATGGTCACAGTTTGTTATGTGTATATAGTGTAAACAATGAAATCCACCTATTAATTCCCATTTTGCTGGTTGTTTTGACAGAAACGCACTTCATGTCATTTTTATCGAAGTGTCAAACAGTTTTTACAGAATAATGTAAATTATAAATGAGAAAGACAGACTGTTGTAATCAATATTGTAGCAGTTTCTTTTAGTGGCAGTAGAAATATTTTGAGAATATCGAACCAACTTTTTTTCAAGGAATATTTTTCCAACGGAACGACTGGCCCTTGCTGTGTATCAATTGGTCTGGCCTAACAAGTACTAACAATAAGGTCATTTGTGCTCACTTCACAGAACTCGCATAATTTATACTTTCTTGCTTTTCAAGTAGCGATTGTTGACAAGCAGGGGTCACTACCAATTTAATTAACAAGAATTCTGTTGTAAAACTTAAAAAATTATCCATCCACGAGGTGGCTCATAGAAATTTACTTCAGTTTTCCTTTAGATTAGTTCAGTATCAATTAACATAAAAACCAGACGGTAATTAATCTACTAGACAAATTCTACCTCACCATTACATCATTATGAGATCACGTGAGATCGCACGCGAGTGTTAAGCAAGTCAATGTGCTTTTGCCTTGTAACCGACAAAACACGCTGAAAATAGTTCGCTTTTTGTGATAAAAATTTCTTCACAGAATATATATTGATTTTTGAGTTCTTAAATTGTTATTCAAGGGCTCCTCTTAATATGACTGTCGTTGAGCCAAACCATGGATGACACAAACCCAGATATTTTAGACATGTTGTTCTTGTCTTTTCTTTTCTCAGTGGATTTTACAGCTCCTTACTAGTGTCTGGTATTACAAGTTGGAGTTCATTTTCCACCCTTTTGACTCGACCCCCAAGTTTGCTACACTCCCTATCCATAGTGTTCAGCATCCACTGAATTTCCTTCTCGTCTGCCCTGTGAATGCACATGTGTTTGATTCTTGTGGGAACCATTGTAAGTGCAACAAGCTTTCCATCTGATGGATTAACCTCTGGAAAATACATAAAACTAAGATCATCATGATATGCATCATGGCCTTGTCCGGTAATCCCCTCATAATCATTAAGGAAATCCCCACAGCCATATATAATTAGCTTTTCTTTATACAGTTCAACTCCTTTAATGTGATGTGATGAATGGCCATGAATTAGGTCAATACCAGCTTTATCTATAGCAGCATGTGCAAAATTCCTTTGACTGTCGTCTATTTCCCACCCCCAGTTTCCACCCCAATGAATGGACAGCATTGCAACATCACCATCTTTCTTGATTCTCTTCACTTGTTCTTCTAATTTATTAATAGCCTTGTCAACATGGTGAATGTCAAGGACACTGACACCTGGTCTTGATGTTTGTGCCTTCCAATCATCTGGTACCCCACTAGAGTAATGTGCTCCTGCAAACACCAAAAGGCGACCCTTTCCTGGAATTTCAAATACCGCAGGTTTTTCAGCCTCTGCAATGTTATGTCCTGCACCACTGTATGAGATGTTTGCTACTTTGAGAGTTGATAGTGTCTCCAAAAGTCCATTAAAACCCCAATCAATCACATGATTGTTGCTGAGGATGCAACAGTCAATTTTAGCAGCCTGAATTACCTCAACATTTTTAGGGTGCATACGGTAGTTTATACCCTTTGGCAAAGGTTTATCACTAACAGTGATTGAGGTCTCAAGGTTAATGATGCGAACATCTGGATTGTTGGAGTCAAGAACACTGATAGCATCACCCCAAACATACTCAACATCTCTCTCAAGCTTTTCTGGAAGAGGGCCATTTTCTTGCACTGCAAGCCTGACATATCCGTTTGCATCAATCCCTGACCCTTCGTAAAGTACTGGATCACAGGAATACTTCAAAATTTGGTCAATGCCACGCCCAAGCATAACATCACCCACAAGAAACAGGGTGATTCCCCTGGAATTCATCACCTGAAATCTGGAAGCGATGCAAAATGAATAGACATAGTTTCAAAATTAGATAAGATTCTCTAAACTTAATGTAAGAAAAAAACAACAAAAATAATAATTGCAGCTGACTAATTTAACGAGACAGGATTCAACCAACACAAATGATGCAGGTTTTGAAACAAAGTTAACTTTCAAATAATAAATATCTGGTTTTGTCATAACAGGGACTGCTAAAGGTCTGGATTGGCTTTAGCCCAACCAATAATTTTGTCAACAGAAATTGATGCCTTTGACAAAATTTTGTTTGGACTGATAGAAATAAACACATTTCTGGCCATCTCAGAAGTTTGAAACTTCAACATTCTATGCCATGGTGGAGTATGTCCCCAGTTCTCCAGAAAACTTGCGCTTTTGGTGCTAATAGGCATGTGGTATGCACAAATTTAGTCCCAGCAATCCAAAATACGCTCCATGGTCCCTGCATAAAAAATTAAACTTCTAACAGCTCCGAGGTAAAGGACCAATGACCAAACAATCTGTCAAGGAGAATCAATATTTGTGGTCAAACTTTTGTACTCACTCAGTGAACTGTGGTACTTTAGATCTCTTCTAAACTCTTAATAAGTTCATAACTGCACTCAGCAAAACTTGATGTTATTTTGTTTTTTGTTCATCACTAAGACTCTTAATGCAATATTTAACTCTTCTTGCATGGAATTCTACACTTTCAGCCCACTTTAATGGTATTCTATTAGTAGGCTTCTCTTTTAAAGTTGAACAAGCTCATTAATGCACTCTGCAATTCGGCTGCCTTTTCTATTTGTTTACAACCAGTGCAATTACATTTGTTGTTTCTAATTGCGCTGTTTTGATTTGAAATTGCACTGTTTACGATTAATTGCAAAGGGTCTCTCATCCAACCAGATTGAAGAATTTTTTTTGATAATGCATATTGTTGTATAGCATATTGTTATATACCTTGACTTTCACTCAACAAAATGAGCACTTTTTTGGTTGTTCCTTGGCCATATGCCATTGATCAAATTCACACAATTGCGCAGTTACTGCCAGCTCGCTGAACACATCACCGAAAAAAGTCGCTTTAAGTAAAAGGGAAAGTCTAAATATATAACAAAGCATTCAATGTTTAGTCCCTCAGGAAACAAGTTAGTTTTACTTTCCGTTAAGTTCTGATGTTTACCTCGACTTCATCTCAGGTAAAATCAAGACTCTCGGGAAAACAGAACTGTTTCCCTTGGGATGATACATTAAGCAGGGTTCGTCTGCTTTTCTCAAATCAAAATTTAAGGACTTTTTTAGAACTTTTTAAGGTAATATTATTGGTTTTCGAGGACCTAAGCCATGGGACATAAACCATCAGAGCTGACCTAACACATGACTTTTTACAATATTAATTTTCCTTGACACAGTTATATAGCTATAGGCACGTTTTAGTTGTTGTTATTCAAGGACCTGACACTAAAGTCTATAGAACTGCAAAGGTTTGATTTGGTATTACATAAGCAGAACTACTACTGTGCACTTTTTATGACAACACAACAGTGTAGTCTTCATTCAAACTAAACAATTTATTTGTATGCTACCGGTAAGTACATGACTCGTGATTCAAACTAAATGCCAACTTCAGTGAAAAAGCAAAAAATTAAGGACTTTTTAAGGACCATAGCTGTTTTTTTGTAAAATTTAAGGACTTTTGAGGCTTCATTTTTTAGAAAGTGAAAATTAAGGACTTTTAAGGTTTTTAAGGAGCTGGATGAACCCTGGTTAAGTGTACAAGATTATATTTATTTAGTGGTTCAACAAGTCAAACTAACAGTTTTTTCAAAAAATTAAATAATCACAGAAATTTCTAGATTGAAAAATGTTTAAGAAAAAGCTCCTTTCTTAATCATTTTTCAATCTAGAAATTTCTTGCATAAACAAATTTTGGGGTACTTACAAGAACATCTTGAAATTTGACTTAGCTGTCTGATACATTAAACTAGCTTTCCCCTTAAAAATAAATCAAAGTCAGTGCTGCATCAATGGATGTAGCCTTTAAATCTTTGATGACCATCACTGCTTTTAATGGCTGCATGCTCATGTGCATAGCATTCTTAAGTTCACCTGGATTGCAAAGCCTTATATTAAAGTTGTGTTGCTTGAGTTCTCACAAGAAAATTATTAGACAACCCCGAGTTTGCTCTCTCCCCAAAGACTGACATATTCACCTACAGCCTTTTCCAAAACTGACACATGTGATTCATTCAGATAGGTTGGAGCCCAACTCTGTTTGTAGCATTGAGAAAGAAAAAAAAGAACTTCCCTCCTCATACACACAGAGTATGAGCTTTGCTCAACCAGTAAACAAACATACTTTGTCACAAATATTTACTTTCCCTCTTAGCTCTGCTCAGAGAATTTCGACAAGTGTGATGAATGATGAATGGTTTACTATTTCTTATCATTTTCAAATTTTCATTCTCAATTTTTGCATCAAAGCAGAGATAGGCTTCCTCTGCTTATACCAGTTGCATGGTACCCCAGAAACCCACCCCCAACGAACCCCCACCCAGCCCCCCTGCCCCCGATCTAAGGAGCTTTTAAAATTCATTCTGCATGCTTCACAAGCGAACTTCTCACAATTTCAATGGTTGATCTCCGAGGTTAAGTCTTGCATTTGTAGGATTGTTGTTGGATTGAAATGTAACATAATAAATATAACAAGTTAACAATATCTCAACAAGTATTCAGTTTCAACTGACAACAAACAGAAACAAAATACAAATGCATGGACACAGGATTCCCGAGGACTGTATCAGTGTATGACACGTGCACCACGTCGTTCAAAGTTTTTCTTGTAAAAATGCAAAAGCTATACTTTCTCTTACCTGAAAAATAAACATTTCTTTTGAAACGGACTACAAAAAAAAGCAAAATGTTGCAATGCTTACCACAAGTTTTCCAAATGTCATGGAATGACAGTGTGGCGACGAATCACACGCAACACAATAAATATTTAGCTTTCGGAAAGCTTCGGAAAAACCCGTCTTTTAATTCCGAAAATTATCGATCTGATCCGATCGTAGATCGGGTGGTTACCTAGTAGTAATCAAAAATGGCGAAGAAAAGAAAAATTGCAGAAGTTGATAGTGAACAAACGGAGAATTCTTCCCAGAAGAAGGAAGTTAAAAAGGTGTTTGTGTCAGCTGAAGCGTAATTGATTTTAAACCTTATGCTAGCAATTGAATTTAATGAAATCTGTTGTAAAATCCGCAGGCAAAATGGACAAACAAACAACGCGTCCTAGTGTTCTGTGCACGTGGTATAACCTTCAGGTAAATACACATACGATGCATCATGTGCATAACTTACTTTGCTGTGTAATAAGGTTTCAGGTTTATAACGCCAGGCTTTATATTGGTTACCAAGAGATTTAGGAAGCATTCAGTTTTGCATGAACTTTATTGTCAGTTGAGATCGTTGTCAATCACTATGTCAATGTATAAATCAGTTGTGAGTTGATTTAGTGTGTTACTGTTGAAGATGTATATTTATCTATCTGGTTATCAGTGTTAGCAACTACACCACTTTATACTGGTCACCAAAAGATTTAGGAAGCATTCAGTAATGATGAACTTTATTCTGTCAGATGAAATCGTCAATCACAATGTAGTCAGTTGTGAGTTGATTTAGTGTTAAAGATGTATATTTACCTATCTCAGTATCTGGTTATCAGTGTTAGCAATCACATGAAGTTCCGACCAGAATTGAAATCAATAGTTGATGTTTGTTACTGTTCTTTCTTTCATTTTGCTTAAGACCCACGACTTAAGTAATCGGTTTCTGGAGCTTAGAGCTGACTTAACCCTTTTGCTTTTAGTACAAGCCGCCACTTATCAACATCTGACTTCTCCTTACATGATGTATCATACAAAATTTAGATATCTTTCCAGACTACTATAAAGTTAGTAAGCAACCTTTGGTATGACTATGAACACATGTACTTTACAAGTCCAACTGTGCTATATATAAATGTAATGAAAGTCAACCAAAAATTCGTTTTTCATGGAAGAGATAGCCCATATATAGCTGGTACTTTGTTGGTTTTTTGAAAATCAACTTCAATATGACTTCATTTGACTTTCTAAGTTGTAATCCTAAAGCCCGGCTCACACTAGAGCTATCAGCTGAGCTAATGGTCATTCGTGACAGTTTGTGTAAGCAAGTTCCTCCAGTGTGCGGGGACAATTTCAAGTGCTTTTGGTCATTCATGCCATTCGCGCCGATTATTCAATATGTTGAATAATTTTGTTCACGAATGAACATTTCCTCCAAATGTGTGCGCGTGCTAAGCTATCAGCTTAGCAAAATGACACCAATTTGTTGAATTCGTATGCGTGGAAAGCTGCACGGTAAAATTGAAAATGGCATCGAGCAGTGTTATCATTGCTAAAGCGTTGGATCAAGACCAGTTAGCAGACCTTGCCTGATTATCCTACGTCTATATAATGTTAGATGTGTATATATATAGAAATTAAAAACCGAGAGGTACGCAATACTCAGAAGAGACCCAAGAAATTGCTGAAATACTTGGAAAAGCATGTAAGTTATTAGTATAGAGATACAAAATCATGAATGCACATCACCTTTTAAACATTGAAAGTAATTTCCAAAACTTAGCAAGAACAGCAAAAGTAAATCTTCTTTGTCTGAACCCTTAGCCATTATTTACATTCGATTCTCTGGTCAAGTGGGCTCTGGGTACAAGATTGTGCTTTATAGTGCATGCGTATTGGTGTCATTTTGCTAAGCTGATAGCTTAGCACGCTCGCACATTTGAAGGAAATGCTCATTCATGAACAAAATTGTTCAACATGTTGAATAATCGGCGCCAATGGCATGAATGACCAAAAGCGCTCAAAAGTTCCCCGCACACTGGAGGAACTTGCTTATGCCAACTGTCACGAATAACCATTAGCTCAGCTGATAGCTCTAGTGTGCGCTGGGCTTAACGCTACTGATGTCCAAGTTTTCAGTACAGGGTTCCCCATTTTTATTAACATTTCAGGGTGACTTCGAACTTTATCAATTGTAAGGGGGCTTTTTTGCCCCCTTTTCAAAGTTTTCTAAAGGGGTTTGTCAACTTTTTCAACTGCAAAACTGATTAAGGTTAATTCCAAAATAGAATACATTGCATGCTTCCATTATTACATGTAGCTTTTGTGCACCTGCTCCAATTGATCTGTCCCTGGTCAATAATTTTTCTCAAACTTGTAGTTTAGGCAGTGCATACACTAAGTTCATTTTATCTAATATCAATGGTGAGTTTCAAAAGGTTTAACAAGAGTAGATGCTTATACTCAGGACTTTTTGAGGGTTATTCTTGTGCATGCATAACTTTCAAAACTCCTTTAGTCAACTAAATATAATCGACCAGGTGCCTGACTGCAAAACATAGCAACAATAATAAATTATTACTATTTCAGGTATCTGCACTCTGATTTGGTAGTTCAAAGGCATGCAAACTTGCACTATGCCGACAGTACTGAAGATTGCTTACTTTGGCTCAAAATCAATTTGTTTCAAGCAAAATGCTCCAAAACTCCAAAAGATATTGAGTTGAACATCAAAACTACTGTTTGCATTGTAACCACAATTTTTGTCATGATAATAAGGCAGAGGCTCTGAAAACAAAAAGGTGCTGAAAAAAATGACAGGTGTTGCGACCTTTCATTTTGGCTTACTTTGTTTTTAAAGTGTTAAGTTCAGGCTTAAGTCTGTGAAATACACACATAATGTGCACCTTTGGGAGCCCTGTCAATACATGCCCTGTTCCCTTAGTCCTGTTACTTTGATTAATTAAGACGTTTTGATTGTCTTTTCAGAGCAAGACATTTAATGTTGGACTTAAGAGTACTCTTACCTCATTCCAAAACAGGTACATTGAAGTTGATTTATATAACTACATTATTCATCCTCAATTCTTGTATAAATCAACAAAATTATCCTATAGTTTCTTTTTTATATCAAGAAGGTTTATATAGTCATTAAGAGTCAAAATTTCATTTAAAATTGAAAAACTTAAGTTTTTATAGACTGTGTTAATTAACTTACTATTAATATAGCATTCACAAGCCAGTCAGATCAGGAGTGTACTGTATATTGTATGAGTATGAAGCATTTTCAATCTGTTCTTAAATAATTACAATTTTTGTGATAATTCATTTCTAACTCTTTTTCAAGCAGTGCTATGTACAGAATGATATGGTTTAATGATTCTAGATTAGTAAAATAATTACCTTGTTTATGTTTTTATTGGTACATAAATTATACTAATATATGTAACACTAGACACAAGTGAATTAAATAAAGACTAGTAATTTATCGGAGAACTTCTTCAGAAAAAAGTGTTGTTATGCCTCGAGCAGGAATCGAACCCTTGTCCCTTGGTTTTATGTCGGAATGTGATACCACTGCACCATCAAGACAACCCTGCTGGCAGCAGAGCAATCTAACAACGTGTAGGATGTGCTAATGTGGGTGATTTAACCTTATAGCTTGAGTTTTTTTTTTTAACTTGTAAGGCTAGTAACCCAGATCCAGAATGGATTCATATTTAAAGATAGAAGCACTATTATTTAAATTTGCCAAGCTGCATTCTTTAAACTAAACACGAAATAGCCAAATACAAGCACAGAAGAAGTCAACTGGTCAATTCGGTAACTTTTTTCCGAAGAAGTTTTTCATTAAATTACTAGTCTTTATTTAATGTATTAATTTCTGTACTTGTAATGTGCATCCGTTTCAGGATCCGGTTGACTTGTTCTGTGTTTGTATTTGCCTATTTTGTGTTTTGTTTAAAGAAGGCAGCTTGGCAAATTTAAATAAATACTAGACACAAGTGATAACACTGTCTTTCATCCTTTCAGATACAAAACTTGATAGAAAGGATAAATTATTCATTATTAATGAGGTAGGATCTTGGGCGATTGGTTTTTATGATTGTCTG
>JANVCF010015014.1:0-14366 GCA_025388745.1 Hydrozoanthus gracilis
TCAGCTTTTTTGAAAAAAGGTGGTGGGTGGCGGCACATAATACCCCACCCCCCTAAATTGGGTTCCTAGGAAGTACTGGTCATTGTTTTGATCTTTCCCCTAATCATTATAGAATAATTATAGAATACCTTTTCAGGCCCAGTGTCCATATTTTCACCAAGCTGATGGCAAATGTACCTTTCAATGGGATGAAATTGACAAAAAACTAAAAATAGTATCATAATTTTATTGATTTAAATAAATATGAAAAATTATGTGCAAACTTTTCGATCATTTTAGTTTTGATATCATCAATACAGAATCTACACTACAAATGTAGGGTCTATAGTAAAGCAAAATCGACATATTTTAAAAGTGACTTCTGGTGAAGTTGTCAACTCTGCCTACACTATCCTTGTTACCTCTTTATAACCATTGGGAGAACTAAGCATTCATACAAAGTATTTTACATCATTTTTGCACCAAAACTACTTCAAGCTGATTGGACAACAGACTGAGGGAGCATTTTTTCTTAATTCAGGGCAAATTAAAATTACTTAGTGCTGATTGGTTGCTGGTATATTTCTGAAAATTCCCAAAGTCTCAAAAATGCCTTTAATGGAAGATTTTCAGAAATTTCTAAATATTTCCAAATATTTCTCCAAATATTTTCTGAACTTTTTCAAAAATCATAAAATGCCTTAAAAATCATTTCAAACCTCTTTGGAAGATTTAAGAATATTTTCAGAGATTGCGAGGATTTTATTACATCTCGAGCATTTATCCCACTTTTGCTACTTGATTCACGATAAGTGAATCAGGTAGCAAAAGTGGGATAAATGAGTTAAGTTACTGTATGCATCAATTTCTCGTGAGATAATGTGGAGAATGAAGAATTTTGACCTTGACGTCATAAACACGTAATTTATATTGCCCTTGTTGCTTGGGCAATTTTGGAAAAATTTGATACTAACATTGATATCTTGTAGTTGTTGTTTTTAATAAATTTTGGTAAACAACGAGTATAAATTTGTCTTTCATTAAATGTCAGTGTCAGTACCTATGAAGTTCTCCCATCAGACTCCCCAATCCTCCAAATGAGGAAGCAATGGCATTGATCTCAATCTGCTTGATGCTCAGGTCTTTGCTGTCAGGAAGTGATCCAGGAGTATTGGCAACTGGCTTGCTATGATCCAACATGTAGTCTGACCTCAATATACCAAGAGCTATTGGCTGTTAACATAACAACAGATATTAAATGAATGGAAAATATTTCAGGCCCGTAGCCAGAATTTTTGCAGGAGTGTGTGATTGAATAAAGAGATGGACTAAACAGGTAACGAAGGTGCAAGACTCTAAAGATGGACCTCTGGGGTCATGCCCCCCTAGAAAAAATTAATTTTGAAAGTTAGGACTGAAATGTGTAGGCAGCCAAAACCAACTTAAGTATGTGGATAATGTTCAGTTTTCTGAAATTTAAAACAATAATTGTTCCATTTGCCCTTGTTGGACATACTGTAAGAAGATAATTTGGCATCAATTTTGCACCACTCTGACAGTTAATTTTAACATCTCATATCCAGTACACACTGTACCAAGTATTTATCTGTGTGTATGATTAAATTTTGCTTCTGTTCTTGGTCGTCAATGGTAATTGTTATCTTACTTGCATGACCAAGGCATATTAGCTACTGTAGATTAACCTACACCACGTCTTAAAGCCTGTGGTCTCATCCTATTTGTTTCATAATTCAAGATCTTAGTCCATTTGAGGATGGTGCTGAACCAATTGTTGAATTGCACAGTTTTGGCATACTGTTGATGAACAGTAAATGCTTTGTTACTTTAAATTTCAGCAACATATATATTTAGTTTATGTCTTTAACCATTTAGTATGGGGAACAAGTTCAGTATGCCAACTACAAGTCATATTCCCAGCTAAACAGCTTGGATTCATTCATGAGCAAATCCTAGCAAGTTGGCTTTACAATCTTAAGATAAAATTACCTGGGCAGCTCCTTCGCTCCTTGTCTTTTCATAAATATCAAACAACCTTCTTGTGAAACTATCTGACACTATGGTGCTGTAATGGTAGAATCGGAAAACGTTTTTATAAGAATTTTCATTATATATTGAATAGCAAGCTAAGCAATACAGTGACAAATACAGCCCTTAGATTGCTTACAGGACGCAAGGCGCGTGAGACATTTGGTGACATATTCGTAACGAGAAAATAAGATATAATTATCGAATATATTTAAAGTATACCTTGCCAAGGATGACTTCAGAAACTCGTGGTCCAAACTGATTTTGTGCACTAACAAATTGAAGTCTTCTTGCACTTCTTTCGCTTGTGAAAACAAGGACTTTGGAAATGAAGACGGGAGAAGTGTAAAAGGCGCGTGATGATTTAAAACAGTCGAGTTTTCAGCCCTTATAAGTATACCACGAGTTGCTGCATAATCTCGAGCCGAAGCGATTACAGATTGTATCGTTTGTTCTGATACACCGACTTCATCGAAAAAGCTGGCCATGTTTATATAAACACTCAAAGTTCTTGTTGAGTTAAACAAAACCACCCAGTTGTTAGTTTGCCTTATAAATGCACCTAGAAAACGAAACATGCAAACATTATTAACTCAATAAGGAAATTATCTCATACTGCACACGACGGGCGTTTTAAGATGGTTGGGTGAGTTGAGATCACCAGATCCGCCATATTGATATAAAGAGTTTGTACTTCGTAGAATGCAAGACATACTTTCACGTTCTACTGCCCTTCGGATTGGCGCGCACACTCTCGTCTTGAGAAGAAGCACATGGGGCAAAAATATTTTAAATAAGGCTAAGCTGCTATTTTGGGGAAAAAACCCTGTATACTATAAGTTCCCGAGTTCCTTTTAGTGTTAAAAAAACAAAATATGATCAATATCTATGGTACCGTTTTTCTTTAGTTTTATAGATACAAAAATAGAGCCCCAAAAGTAATGAACGGATAAACCGATTGACTTTCAGTAATGACTAATGTTGTATCAGAAGATGGGAACAAAGTCAAAAGTTACGGGATTGCGTGAAGCGTAGAATCTTACTATTAATTTTTAAAACAGCGTGCAGTTCCCCCTTTCTACTATAGATGGGACTAAGCGCTAGTCTCCATGTTGCCCCGGCCAGTCGCTCGCTTTTTTTTGCCTGTTTCTTTTTGTATTTAACTAAACAAGGATAAAATGGTATTACAAATTTTTCCCGCATTTTTAACACAATTCGGCTATGATTACGGAAATATGTCTACAGTATGAATCCAGTGTCTGCATGCCTTAGGAAACTGCGTAAAAGTTTCTTATCCGTGAAAGATCTCCTGAGCTCATGGGACTCGACTGTCGACCATTCGAGAACTATGCTCGAATCTCTCTGTAACCTTATGCTTCAGCTACAGGCTTGTGATAAGACGTCTTTTGACAAAGAGCCGTTGAATCAGTTCGCGAATCTTCAACAGAAGCTGAATTACAAATTAGTTGCATCGTTGGAACACATAATGGGAGTTCTGCGGAAAGACTTGTAAGTAGCAGTTCGCGTTGCCTGATGATTGTATTTGTACCTTATAATACGTCATGATTGTAAGGAAGATAGTCGATTTGACCAAGAGCCACACACAGGAAGCCAAAGCTTAATTCGTGTAAGACTTTCGAAAGGATTTTAAAACTTTGTAAGGAATATTTTTTGGAAATTAAAGGCCGAAAAATAATTTTTTTTATAAATTATACGATCAGAAAGTTTCCACTTTCCTTTAATTTCGGTTGTGTACTGTACCTGTGTTAATTGGTCTTAGTCAACATACATGTATTTTTAGTGTTTGAAGTTTTTAACCATTAAATAATTGGGTCAAAGTGGAAATTTATTTGTAAAAGAATTTTTCAAGTATTTTCACTAAATTTTTGTTTTGGATTTTTTTCAAAATTTCTGTTGTCAAATCCCAAAATCTTAAGACCGCTACACACTAGCCGATTTTTTGTCTGTAAGCTCCCGATTTTTTCTCTCAGACAACTTATCAGGTACAAGGTTTGCCATACACCAGCCGATATTTTGTCGCGAGACTGCAGACTATTTCTATCAGGCTCAGTGCCACTCGTCTGAACTCCGCCATATTGGAACTAATACACAATAATACATGTCACCTGCTTGCACTCTTGCTTCCCATTGGCTGATACGTAGCGAAGTTCTGACAAATTGTCGGTCACTGCCACACACTAGTTGACAATGTCTGATCAGACGTTTCAAGATCTAGCTTGTCAGATTTTCCTTCAAGACAAAAAATCGTGTCCAATCTTTGTCTGTATAACTGCCACACACAGCCGATTTTTCATCGCAGACAAAAAATCGGGAGCTTAAAGATGAAAAATTGTGTAGTGTGTGGCGGGCTTTAAGGTAATGAGCTGTGCATGAAAAGCTGGTTTATGGGCCATTATTTGTTTTAAGTTAAAACAATTTTTGAATTTTTTCAACTTTGTAACACATGCACAGGCAGTAATTTGATTGTAAAACTTATGGTTTAACTATAAAGACAATTTATTGATGAATAAAATGTTCCTCTACCCTGTTTTTGCATTTATCAGCTGTTGTTCCATGAAAAGATCAGACTCTAGTTGGGAGAATGTACCACTACAACTGGATCGGTCATTAAATTTTAAAAAGTGATTTTAATTCCTACTTTATAAGTGCAATAAGTCTGTTTCTTGGTTAGGCATTCCCTTGAAGAAGTTACCTGCAGACTTGCCCAACTCAAAGAGAGCAGTTTTGAAGTATATAACGGTCACTCAGGTAGCAAATGTAACAATGATAAGTATATGCAGTCATTAGTGTTAATAAGAATTTATTGTCTTAATTTCTATAAAATTAATTAGTAACTAAGATTCAAACTTTTAGCTTATTGTAATAGTTTGAATATCATTGAATTATTCTCACAAAATAATTAATGTTGGCTACTAGCTAGCAGCTATATAATTAGACTAATCTCATTTTCTTAGTATAGGCCTAGTGGAACTGTTTTTGTCTAGTTTTGTCTGAAAATGAACCAAATGTGCATTTTAGAGAAACTGAATTTCAAGTTTTCCTGGGGGAGCAGCATGCAACATCATTTGATTTTTAATGGTCATTCTTAAGTCCAAAGTGAGTTTAAAAACCGAAAGCTGCTGGGATCCTAAGAAGCAAGAAAAAGAATTTGAGTTATACAAGTTAAGATAACTAATAGAATTTATCAGTGAACATTTAGTTCTTTTTATACAATATGTTTCTACCCTTAGTTTAATTTTCTTCTGGACAGTTAACACTAAAATTTGTATTTTTTAAAAAAAATTTATTAGACGCAATTGGCATTGAGAAGGCAGTGCAGGGTTCCCCAACCAGGCCTTCCATAGCAGAGTGTTTGGAATGGCTGACAGACATTGAACAGCACTACAGAGCTCTGTATCCTTTTTGTAACTCAACTTAACTGCAGAATACCCTTTGCCCTATCATGTCATCTGTCATGTTGATGGGTGGGTTCTCACCCTTCTCCCAGTTTAGATGATTATAGTAATGGGGGAGGCCAGTTTATGCAATCACCAGGTTTTCCATTGAATGAGGTCCATGATAAATCTCACTGTTGGTACTAAACGCATGACCGGCTGTTTAGGTTTACGCTTGTTTATGCTTGGCATAATTAATAAATTAATTAGCTTCCCGTATTTTTCATACAAGGCCTCCATGAGATGGCCTTTCTAGTAGTCAGAATCAGTAGTTATATTGACTCATACAGGGGAAATACACAACAGTGTACTTTAATCCAAAGGCTTTTCGAGTTTTTGTTTTTGCTAGTTTCGTTTTTTGTTTTCTTTAAAATCATTATGATGCCGCTTGTTTTTTAGTTTGGAATTTATATGCTTTGACTCTAGACGAAGATATAATGAAAAGGACGAACTCCTAAGCGCTGTACGATATGAAGACTTGGCTAGTGTACAAAAACTGAAAATGAGTTACAAGAAACAGGGAAGTGTGTATCGAATTGAAGGTAAAAAATCGGCCAGGGGGAGTTAAGTACGCTACGCCATATTAGTGTTTAGATAGGGAGACCCTCCAGTGGTAAATTAAACTATGTTGCTGAGCTGCACGAGTTCTTTTTCCTCGCTGTTCTTTCAATTAAAGAGCATATTCATGAGATGAAATCCGTTTTTCGATTTTCAAAAAGAGTACTATAAAAAACTTTGGTTTGCCGCCAAGTTCGAGAAATATGCGATTAGAATGCGTCGAGAATGCGGCTTGTAGAATTTTAATTTTTTTTTTGCTGAAAGTGTCTCCTCCAAGCGACCACGCACTGGGAAAAAGTACCAACAATATGACATATCAACTCATGTGCTTCTCGCCTCAGTGCTGGAGAGTAAAGAAAAAAATAAACACTTTTAAAACATCGGTGTAGCTGCTGAAGTTCCTATCGAAAGCTCTAACAGTTAAGGAATTTTTACTCACTCGACCTTAACAACGTGAACTGTTTCATCATACTGTTGGTATGTTTCCCCGTTTCAGGCTTGTAAAAACAAGTTCATCATTCAAATTATATTCAATAAAATGATTTAAAACAAATGCGATACATTCCACATGCCCTGGTTGTAGTTATCTGTACTGATCACTGGCGTTTTTAACTCAGTAGCCGAAAATCCCACTAGATACCTGTTTAGGCTTAGTTGGTGAAATATAATTATAGGTTCTTATAGCTGCCAAGTTTTCCCTGTACTATAATATTGTGCTGACTATAATACTTTGCTGACTTTTCACGATTGCAACTCTTGCAGCTATCATGGAAAAAGTTGAAGTGTTTGTATCGCCAAACTCTACTGACTAGAAAAGCAAGATCTGTTCGTCCTCTGAAAGCTGGATCTAATAGTAATGAACCAATTATGAGAACAAGAGCTGGCAGGATGTATATTTTCAAGAAATTTTCTGAAAATTTTTCCCGAGTCGAGGTTATGTAAAACAATGGATTTCACGGCAAGACCCGAAACATGCCGCTTGCATGCCCAAAGTTCTTCACCGACGTTTAAAATATCATTATCTTGGTCATTCTTTATATAAGATATTACATCATTCATTACACATATCCAAAGACAAAGGAAAACAAAATATGATCTAAGGGTAAAATTGTACGACATGATAATTGTTATATTCCTCGAAATGCATGTAGCGAAAACTAATCACGGAAGGCCAACGGATCATGATACAGAAATAAAGATGAGTTTGAAATGTATATTATAACCACGTTTATTGGTGTACAATCAAGTAGACATAATGAAATTAAAATGCGCAAACGATGCATATGTGACGTGAATAATCCAAGAGATATAAATATAAGAAAATTAAATAATTAAATTTTTTAGAAAATAAAAGAGGAAAGAGAAAAAAGAAAACCAAGTTACTTTAATTCTTGCAATGTATTTGAGAGAAAGAGAGTCACTAAAGAAGGATAAATAGATATGGTTTATTGAGCAAGCTGCATGTTTTGATGATGGAAACTGCGCATGCCTTGATCGCAAAATGACAGTAGGGGAAGGCTAGCGAATGGTAAATCTTGGATTGTTCAAGATGCCGAGACGGCATTTTCAAGATGCGAGACCGAGGCTTTGGAAGGGAGAGACCGAGACGCAACGATACGAGTAGTCTGGGACAGATAGTTAAATTATCGAGACACCAAGCAAATTTCAAGCAAAAATAGATATGGCCAAGAATGCAAACCACTTTAGGGGAAAACCTTAGACTGCGATCGCGAAGCGTCTAAAATACCAAGACCTGGACACATGACAAAAAAGTTAACAATGGTGAAATTTCGAGAACTACACCCTTTTTTATAAGAACAACGAGGCTCAGATTGGCCAAAATCTAAGATAATTTAAGAACAAGCCGAGGGTCGGGACTCGACCAAGCAATTTTTTTAGCTTTGCAAAAAATGATTCGCAATATTTTTTTCTTTTAATCATTATCATTGTTCCAAATTAAACACTACCCTGAAGGTTGTTCCTTACAATCGTTTTAAACATGCATACAGCATACTGTATCTTCATAGGGAAATAGGCAAGCAATCCGTTTTCAAACACATGTATTGCAGCATCTTAAACTTAGAGTTTTTCGATTGAAACCACACGTAGAAATAAGAACAAATCAAGAACAATTTGAAGCTCAAATCGCCAAAAAATTAGGAACAATGAGCCTTGGCGTGTAGCCTTAAATTTGCCGAGACTTTCATTTTTTGAGGGACCATTCACTACCCGTCATAGTCAAATTTACGAAGTAAAAAGCTAGTTTTGGGTACTTTGAAAGTTCTAATATAAATTTAATAATCTTCATAGTGTTAATAAAGTTTTTTTATTAATTTTTGCTAATTATTCAAAGTGTTAACAATCACGTGTTTTTTGTTGCTTGGTGCCGAACTTTTTGCCTGTGGAACTAAATTGATCACATTTGCATTTTGGTTGGGAATATCTTGAGAGGAACAGTGGGCTGGCGGACTCTCTTGAAAAGCTACTTTCGCTTTCCTGCCCCTTGGAAAAACAAAGAAGTTAACGTCGAGTGATTAAGAGGTTCGGCTGTGTAAGTTTGAAATTAATTCTTAGAATTTTTAATCATGGTAGGCGAGTTTCAAAAGTAGGGAAACCGAGCGAGTTGTTTAGCTTAGATTGCGAAATCTTGTTAATTTTGTTAAACTAATGATTGAGACAAGTATAAACTTCTAATCTATTTACGATAAGAAAGTTAAAAAACAGTCTAACGAGAAATTTAACATTTTCCTTCCCTTTAATTACTTGTGGTTATCCAAAGTTCTTGGTAAATTCTTTATATAAGGCCACGTACATGGCTCTAATCAGCTTTAGCTCACGAACGCGCATGTGCAGAAACAATGAGCGCTTGGTTAATAAATAGATCCGTTTCGTTACATTCGGCACAAAATAAAAAAAGTTGTAGAATCATTCGATTGATTTCTTTATAGTTTTATGTTTCTGCAATGAAACCCGCACTGCGTGTTGGAGTGTTTGTTATAAGAACTTTTCTTACAAAGACATGAGGCTGAGAACTGTTACCCTGCTTAGCAGAGGTTTCGCTACTTTTTCTCTCCTCTAAGAAGAAGGAAAGGAAAATACTTTTATTCGACAGAAAACCGAGCAGATCCGTGCAGAGGTTTCCTTTCGTTTTTTGTTAGATCGAGGAGAGAAAATAGCGAAACCTCTGCCAAGTAGGGTGCAGGACTGTCGAAGAACTTTTTTATTTGGATACTGCGCAACATTATATGGAATTTTTTTATCAGGTAATTTATGTTTAACTGTCCAGCATCGGCTACAAGCTTGTTCCAAATCTTTTTTTGTCATTTAATTTTCTTTTTGGCTGTGATTGGTATCGGCCAATTCAATGAATAAAGCATATTTATGCTTTCGGTTGGTTCGTACAACTGGAAAACAACAACTGCACACTCAAGACTAGCAATTCTGATTAAGGACATTTTGATAAACCTTGTGTCGACTGCCTCACTTTATAGTTGTCATTTTTTAATCATTTTTTGCATCTGTTGAATTGTAAGGAGTATTTAACACTTATTCCATTTCAAATTGAGGTGGATAGTGGCAGAATTTCGGCGCTCATTAGATATTCAACAAGCCGCTATCCAACGAAAATGAAATAGAATTTTGATATACCGAAACTGTTCTTTTCAAGAAAACGAACAATTTTTCTTAAAAAAAAATCCATTTTACTATTTGAACCACTTAGCGTGGTAAGACTCACGCACGAGCAGCCTAACATATGTAACAAACGTGTTTTGACAATTTGTCAACTATAAAATGTCGTAAATGGCGTAAAAAAAGTGAAATTCTTTAGGCTTTTTTAAATATCTCGTGTTTTCAGTGCAAATTTTTTTCAGTATCGTGATCCGAAACGGACGCAAAATGACTACTTCCGTTTGCCATTGTGTTTGGGTGTCATTATCTACATACTATTTCAGAGGTTGATATTGTCTCACAATTACTATTTGTAAACCAATCAAATTGTTCGTAGCTGAGCTGGTATATACTATTTTAAGTTATCCACAAGGCAGAACATGTTACATATAATTACCTTACTTTTTTGGACGTGACTGACAAAACCGAGTACTTAATTAAGTTGAAATTAAAATAAATTCCTCGATTTTGTCTCTCGTCCAAAAAGAGAAAAGTGACGTTTAAGAAGCCTTGTTCTTACTAATGATGCTTTTCTTATTGTTATTTTCAAACAGATGTGTTTCGACAGTCACCCGTGACTATATTTAACAGGCTGTAACTGCAGTGATCACGTGTTATCATGCGGTTTGTTTTAATTGTTCTGTTTCTCATGGCACTCGGTAAGACAGTTGTTTTATAAACGATACCTCATTGTGAAAAATGCGTCTTATGAGTTATGGTTTCTTCTCTCAAAATTCTTATTTTAGATACGAATAAACCAAACAACTAGAAAAATTAGGTTACACTTTCTTTATTGCATTTTACACAATTAGTTCTAAGTATACTGGCTACCAGACACCCGTTATCTTAGTTGAGGTATGGAAGCTGTCCACGGCTGCTAATTAACAGTCAAGCTCAAATCAGGCTTAGTTCCTTATGACCTGTTTGTCCTTACATGTAGTGCCATTTTACTGGCTGTCTCCATATCAAAAGCACGTATGTGAAGCGCTGCTGATTTTTGGACCAGGAACACGTCGCTAATCTTGTTGTTGTTGTCGAGGGACGACTTTTCTTGAAAAACCCCTCAGGCTCCGTCAGTTCGCATCAAGTCGCGATACTAAAAACTTTCCACAACGACCGTAAGGGATATTCCCCGTCGATTGGTGGAGTTAGATTTTTGATTCCGGGTTTTGAAAGAAATTCTGAGCAATTTTAGATTGCGTCGTACACATTGGTATTTACAATTAAAATTCAAAAACTAATATGCATAGTTGAAACTGGCTAAAGACTCCGTCAGTTCGTATCAGATCTCCATAAAAGTTTGCACAGTGATAACAAAAAAACCCTATTGACTGACTGAGTTAGGTTTTTTTTATTCTTCAGGGATTCTATGAGCAAATCTTGATTATACCGTACCACATAAATCTTTTGTTGTTAAAATTTATTGAGAGATATCAAGTCAATACAATGTTATGTATTTAGATGAAGTTTCTCTAGTGTTTTGGCAATCATGTCGCACCCTAGTGCTCATGGAACAACTGGGAAACACGTCACGCTTCGTACGGTACGAATCGGTCTAAGTGTGAAACTGAGAAAGTTCTATTTTACGTCTTTACACTGAAAATGCCTCGTAAGAAGTCTGTTAAAGGTTTAAAGCAGTACAGTAATACCACCAGTTTCCTGGTCCCGTAGTACAGTCGTACTTGCAAGCTTGCTTACCTACACCTGGTTAAATTCTGGATTTCCCCCCCGAAGTTTAGTTCGAAACACTGGAAAAGGGCAGTAGTCCAAGTTTTGCCAATCAACAGCATGAAAAAAACCCCTTGATTATCCTTAAGTTTCCACAACCATTTAACTCTTAGCTGAATCTGTGGCTCAGTTGGTGAGACCGACGTAGTTCCGTTTCTTAGAACATGGGTTCAAATCTCATCGCGGTCTGTGATTTCTTCTTTTGGCCTTTGTGTGGGTGCATTGAGTTCTCTGTTGATGCTGTAAATTAGCGAAACTTGGATTATCTTGTACCCCGTTCCAGTGGCAAGGCCTGATTCAGTGAATTTACACATATGCCACTTTTTGGACAGCGTGCAATTTTAATTGGTTACATTCTGTTTTGACAAGTTTCATTCATTTGTTTAAGGTATTAACAGTTTAAACTGAATACGAGTTGAGAATCACATGCATACAGTATCAACAAATTCTTATGTAGTGATATACGCCCCCTATAAGAAATATCTTAAACTAAAAGCTGTGTCAGAGCTCGAGAGTCAAATCTTAAACTAAAAATTGTGAAATTGTTCAATTATCAGAAATGAAGGGAACCGAGCCAGGGATTGCTCCTGTGACGTGTCTGCTAGCACAAGGCAGTGGGGGGAGTGTGACAGGCCGTTGTACCCCCTGGAATAAGTGTTCTACCATTGGTGCACTACAGATGGACTGTAAGGACGACCTCGTCTGCTGTCCTTCGTTCATTCCCGAACTATTGCAGGAGAATGTGAACTCAAGAAGCGGTTTATAGCCACAATTTTCAAAAACCTTTATTATTACCGTTCTTTGCTACCAGGATTTACATGATTTAGCCTGCTTGCCGGTAGGGTGCTTTTTTAACGCAAAACATCACAACGTTTGGCTTGGCCGCCATCTTGGATTTTTCGTAGTCGAATGCCGCTAGTGCTCGACCACGAATCTAAGATGGCGGCAACACCGTGCCCTACGATTTTTCGGGTTAAAAAACATCCAACCGCTTACATACAAGCAGGCTATACATCAATCAACCTTCAAGGCCTGTAAATCTAGCTTCTAAACTAAACGATCTCTTCACTTAATTATACATTTCCGAGGGATAAGATGCTAATTTTATGACTACTATTACTCTAGAAAAAATGGATCAATGTATTTATTTTTGTTATAAATTCGTTTACAAACATATGCTGCCGATCTTGTATTGAAACTAAATCATTTTTTCCCTTTAGATTACCTTCTATTTTGTTGCAATCAGAAAACAGCCTGAACCCTTAACATTATATTTTTTTGTTGTGCTAATTATACCGAGCTTACTGTACACGCTTTTTTTTACAAGAACAACGAGGCTCAGATTGGCCAAAATTTAAGAACAAGTTGAGAAAAATCTGAGGCTTGATAGCTGAGTTTTTAAACTTTACTGAACTTCGACTTTAACTAAGCAATGAAGAATGAGTGATAATAAACGCTTAGCAGTGTATTCCCTCTGCGATCTCGGGAAAATGACTCGATGAATCCCCGATAAATCCGTGGAGGGTGAATTGATCAAATTCGTTTTCTAGCACATGCATGTATTGCAGTACCCTAGGCTTAGTTTTCCTTTGATTTAAAACATACATAAAAAAGAACAAATTAAGAACAATGAGCCTCGGCCAAATTTACCGGTTCTTATAAAAAAAACGCGTAGCCCTGCATGTTTGAGGCAGGGTTAATGTTACTTTAAGTTCGGAGTAGCAACTGCCCAGTCGCTTGAAGAATATTCTACCTTGTCCCCAAAATGTTTTCTTTTCAAAGACAACATCACCCAAAAACATGTGTTTCTTCGGTAAAAAGCCGTGATTCGAAAGCTATGAATTCGAAAACAACTTTCTCCTCAATGTTTATATGTTTGATCTAGATTAGAAAAACTACCAACATGCCATATAATAATGCAGTTAGCTTGCTGTTGCATGCACAAAATTTTGTTAATTATAAAGATCACTTTTGAGTTTACACCTGTCATGCAAATGTATGTAACTCTTAATTTCATTGCACTCATTTGAAGTATTAAACTCATCTCACCGTGAAGCAAACTGCTTGATGACATTATTTAGGCTCAGGGAGGACTGTGGCAAAGGAATAAATAAGACACAGTTACTATAGCTACCACCTCTTACAATAGGCCTTATGCATGTTGACGTCAAACTAGGCAATTCTGGTATTTAAGAAATAGGAGCAAAAAGTGAACATTTTGCACGTGCAAACCGTGTTGGCAAAGGAATTCTTTTGATTAATCAAATATTCACACTTTCGTGATTTGAGAGCGAGGCTTGGTGGTGTTTGACGTGAACATGCATAAGGTCTTTTAACGTAGCAACAGACGGGTTACCACAACAGTAAACAGTGTAAACCTGTTATTTCAGGTTTTCGGAGAAGATTTAACATTTTTCCACTTTATCAACATCTAATTTCTCCTTACTTAACACAAACAAAACATGACATTTCAAAATGAGAAAGTTGGAATTCATCAAACAAGCTGAAATAGCGAAGATGAACAGCGAAGGTCTGTCCAACTGATGGCAAAAAAAGGACGGGTTCTATTAGAAAGAACTTACGAACTCGTCATTTGTCTTGTTTTGGGCTGGAAGGGTTAGAAACAATCAATGCTATAGGCCAGTTTTAGTCGTTGTTTCTAATGAATCGACTGTTGATTTGATAGTTTTTGGTGGTTTGAAACAAAATATCCTTTGTTTAAGGTCCCCAAGGTGTTTAGATTTGAAAAGATTGGTTTGTAAACATTGCGTCACCTGAAATCCGAAATCCGCCTATACTGATCACAATAAAGAAAATGATAAAATAATCATTTATTAAACGAATTTATCAAATTAAATCCTCTATCATATCAATTCTAAATATAACTTGTACTGTAATAGGGGCATAGTCAGGACTTTAAAAATGGGGGGG
>JANVCF010015125.1:0-14366 GCA_025388745.1 Hydrozoanthus gracilis
TTGTATTTTTCAAGGTATTTTGGGGACTTTTTCGACGGTAATCCTATCCCTTTTACCCTTGAGTACCCCCCCCCCCCCTTGGGTTGTAAACATGGATTCAAACTACAATTATCCATGGCGGGTGATCTTTTGTAGTGAAATCCAATGCTGTAAGGTTTTGGTATCGAAATGCAATTTCGGAAAATTTGATGCCACAAGGTCGACTAACTGTAAACTCGTGCAAAGAGTTACAGATGTTTGACATTTACAATTTGCAATCACAAACTACTATTATGTAGGATTTTCTCAATCCAAAGCACAATCATTGATTTCTGACTCTATGATTGTTCTTCTTCTGTCGATGATCAGCGTCTTAAGTATGGCTGTTCGAACCCCTATATGCCTTAATTTACCACGAAAATATTGCCTGTTTGGCCCTCCCCTTTACTGAGGCGCTGTTCAGACTTCAGAAATTTGAGAAATAAATTCAAAACCCAAATGTAAATTTTCAGTTTCTTTAGTACGGCGGTCCAAACCTCTCTCCTATACATAAGTCTTTAAGAGGGTTTAATTGCTTGTTTGATATTTCCGTTTACTTAAAAGCTCTTCAAACTTCAGAAGTTTGAAATATGTTTTAAAAGCCAAACATAAAACATTCAAAACTCATACTGAAACTTTAACTTAACGCTGACTCTTGTACTAAATTTTGAATTTTTTTCATTTCAGATGGAAGGTAACAAAAGTCGTTTGTCCTACTGAAGCATAACATGTAAGTTATCTCAAAACGACGCTTTTGCTCTCTAGATCTAATTCTTCATGACCGTAGACTTATAAAGCCTGAACGAAAATCGCACGTTGATTGGATAAAACCGAAGGTTTTGATTGCTGGTTCCCAGACCTCTTTCGCAGAGGCAACACTTACGCATGTTCAACCTTTGTGGACAGAATCAATATTTCCATGATAAATCCTTTAATACATCCATTTTCCTGTCGACTTCTTAATCTTTCTATCAGCTAGAAAGAAGCGTTGTTAGCATTGTAAATTTGTCCCTGTTTTGTTAAGCTCTTGTAAAGTGTTTCTTTCAGCCAAGATTCACAGTTCTAGTAAGAGTAGATTCTTAGAACTGTGTTTCTAATTTTTGATAGATTTGACATTAAAAAACTTAAAGTTGTTCAACGGGTATAAACTTACTATTAATTTTGTTAGTATGAGACTCTGATCGAATTCTAAGCTTATCGGCTCCTTCCCGTTTCTCGTCAGAGTGCTTGAATCGAGTGAACGATTGTGAACACAATCAATTCACAGCTTGCGAAACTTCATTCTTGCTTTGCGTAATAAGGGAATTTATAGCTTGACTCGACGGTTCCACCGATAGTGATTTGAAATAGTTTGAGAAAACTAGGTAAATCAGATGTTTGACAATATATATGTCTTCTTTATTCTATAGTGTGTTCCCTTGTATCTTCATGGCCAAGGTTGAACCAATTTTGCAAGGACAGGTACCACATAAACCATTTAGTATATGACAGATTTTATTTCTATATCTGCTGAAGGATGAACGATACAAGTCTTGTCTTAAACCTAGTTACAGTTTAGTAAAAAGTTTAAGAAAAAGTAAAATTTTCTCCGAGGGTCGTGGGTTATGCTAATTTGATTTTAAGAGTTTTACAAAATACGAATGAAACATTAAATAAGTTTTCCAACCGCCTGATTGATTCAGATATGTTTGACTGCTGTGGGTTTCTTTGCTTACTTTCGTGATAACTGTGTGTTCAGTTTGTACAGTGCATTTCTCAATACCCCTCTAGAATTTATACCTTATATTTTTATTGTCTAATATGTTAGAAATTGTTACAGCATTGAGATCGAGTCGTGTATTTTCAACAACCCGGCTTCTTGGTCGTTTTATTTCAGTAACCTCTGTTGAGTCTTGACAGCAAAAAACTCAAATATTCAGGAAATACAATTTTAGAACATCATTCAGATTGCCAAAAGCTAACGACAGATCACAAAATGTAAGCTCAGTCCGTCTTGCACCTGATAATTCAATGAGTTTATCTAACACACTGTAGGAGATTAAGCCACCCGATTCTCCGAGATAATTGCTTTGGAGAAGCAACCTTTCTTTGGTGAAATCGCTTTTTTTAATGGAAAGAAACAATTTGGAGTTAAAAGACTAAGCTACACGTGTACCATTCCACCATAAAGAGCGGCTTGCAGTTCCAAAACAAAAAGAACCCGAACGGCGGGCTGTAAGTAAGACACAGATCAATTGTGGAAGAATGACTGGTACCCGCTAGACACAGCCGGTGACTTCTATCACTGAGCTGATTTTCTTTTCCTGACGGTTTTGTTAAACAGTAAGCGAACTAAATGAAAAATCGTGAACTGAGTTGAGGCTGTCAGGTGCTCCGGTAAACTTACACGTGTGTCTAATCTTGACTTCAGTTGTCGTCGAATTTGTAACCTGCGGAGGACTACCGCGCTATTTCAAACATGACTGACGAATATTAACACGGCTCGCATTTAGCGTCACTACTAGTTTCAAATTAGAGTTTTGCTCTGAAAACGGAACCTTAAACTATTTTTGTTTTATTTTTTGTCTGACTATCTTGGGGTGAATTATACCAGTAATTTTGTGTTATTTCAAGCACAAAGAATTTTAATGGCCGCTATACCTATAGAACTCCGCATTTGCCTTTTCAGCTTGTCGCCAAATATAATTTGTTATGAATATTTGTGACAATGTTGGCTCCCTTGTCAACCAAAAAGCCTGTCTCAGTGTTCATTGAATCGTTGAATTTGCATGCTTGTAAAGCCTTAGCCATGACAACTGATTCATTTGACATTCCAAGATTTCAAATAAAATTTCTCGAGCACCCGGCAGTGAGCGCTGTCAAAGGTTATAAACAAAAGAAACGTAATTACGAAAATGGAAAAGATACAAGAATAAAAGCCAACAAACAGCACAAGTTTTATTTTTTTACTCTTCCTCTAGCAAGGATAGTTTGTCATTACACTCCAAACCGCGAAACAGGGTTTGTTTTGACACGAATTGAACGCGAGTGTTGAGAGTGTGTTTTTCTAGATAAAAATCCTTGTTAAATAGTGTTTTGAGTTGCAAATTAAGAAGAAGAAGTGTACGCGTGATAATGGGTTACCTCTGAAAATAAAGTGATCCACTACAAAGCACAGATTATACTCCACATAGGTTTACATATTTCAGACTTCAAATATTAGGATTTTGCAAGATTCCAAAACCGTTTCGATAGTTTGAAATCGTTCTTAACCAAATTGCCATTCCTGTGTGAACTTTAAAGTCCCACTCGTGTTTACTTCTTATTGACGTTGATTACAAATTTGTATTTTCAAAAATCAATCTTGGCTTCATTCACGAGAAACTGGCAGTTCAAACTAATTTGAAGTTGTATTTCTATAGCTAGGTAGCTTTTATAGAAATTTAAACTCGTGCAGTAAAAGCACCCTTGACCGACTGGCTGTACTGCGGAGCTGGTACAGTTGTGATATTCTCGTTCGCGATTATCTTCTAGTGATTGACTGTAACCTTTTAAAAATTTTATAACACTGATCTTTGTTCTATTCTTGATTCAAAAAACCAAAGAAACACATCCAATTCCCAATGATCTTTCTAAGGGTTTTCATACTCTAACAAATATGTTTCGTTCAATTCATACACCTGCGGCTAGTCTTGATGAATACAACACACGCACCAAGAAGAGACACGAAAGCGGCCTGTATAAAACTTAAATAATTCTGGCATGTTTTGTTGCTAACGCCATGAATAAACGTCCTATATTCAGAACTCTTTGAAAGGGAAAAATCTGCTAAGTATTTTAAAGATTAAGATAGTATTAAATCTATAACAGACTCATCTCTCAGATTGATATTGTTTGAAAGCTAGGCTCGGTTTTTTTCCCTCTTGCCTCGCTATTGTTTGAAGAGAAAGTAAACACAGTAATGAAGAAAAGCTGTGTTATAGATTTTCTCATAATCTCCAATAGGCCTACCTCAGATTTCCTTCGAGTGAGACGAATTACAGAGTTGTAAGAGGAAGACAAAGAGCTTTTCCGGCTTTGAAATCGATCTTGCTATTTGAATTGCATTGATATTCACAACGCGTGGCTGGTACATATTCTTTAGTTTTTTCACAACCGCTGTTTTACTCGTCACAAAATACTATAAATATTACACTAAATCTTCTTCAATAATAATGTTTCTTCAGCTGTATTGCTACATAATTAAAACTTGTGCCATTTCAAAAAGTTCACATAAAATATTTAGCGTTCACAGTCATATTTCTTCAGTTATGAGCACGGATTTGATAAGGAATGACAAATGCGGAGTTGCTTTGCGACACTTTTGGTTATCTGTTTCAAAATTGCCTATCAAGCTTACAGTGCTTAGAGAAAATTCATTTCAGTATTTTTATCCGCGAATGTGTTGAATGAACTTAAGCCGTCAATGGTTTGTGGACGAGTTTATCGGGGGCTTTAAATCGCAGACATCTTTCCAGAGGTTGACAGATAACAAAGTTTTATTGTGGCATGGGAACTGATCATGGTGATTTCTTCAAGCTTTCCCGCACTAAATAAAACTATGTTTACAAGCTGACGGATTTAAAAGAGAAGCTATAGAGGTGCACTAGATTTAATTGACTCTCAATAGTTTAAATTCTCCGAGTTGTATTTTCTCTGAACAACGAAAGCTCGGTGTGTTTAAACTCGTATAATCAATCTGCAGCACTTGTCCTGGGGCTCAATGAGCTAAATTTAATTCACTAAATCGACTCTCAGGATTTGTGTTTAGCTATTTCTCCTAAAATGTTTACCAGAGTAACTTTAATAATTTGGTATAGGTAATTTACAGAAAATTTTGTATAGTAAAAAGTGTCTCAGAATTCACTTTAGGTTACACCTGAGAGTAAGCACTTGTAAATACGATAGAGCAAGGTTTGAAAAGTTCCTTTTCTCTGAATGCTTCAGTGATACATCTAACTCCGTCCACGCATATAGCTTATTCAGATACCAAACACCCGAGGCAAAAATATCATTTTCAGAGCAGGTGCCAAGGGCCAGTGGAAAATGGCTTAATCATAATTCCGACATGCAAAACAAAATATTATCTTTTCTGAAAGCCAGGGATAAAATGAATAAAGTTCTAAACTACAAGCAAGCCTTACTCTTATTGCTTGAGATTTAGCAATTTTTCAATTGAAGTTACAGATAGTATAAGTGGTTAAAACTAATTTCGATATGCGTGTATGTGTTCTGCTTAAGAATCTTCAAAACCCTACCAGAACTATAAAGATAGGTTTTGATTTCGATGGGAAATTGTACCATGCATATAGTACTAGGTTAGCCCGTGATAGCTTTGTTATATTTGATTCTAAATCTTAATTAGAAATACACAGTTTTCCAAACTGCTCCTTACAACGAAAGCTTCAAGTTTCTCGAATAAAAAAACATGTCATTTATCTCTTATCTCTATACGCATGTAAATCTAAATTTAAATAAAATTCGTTTCGATATAAAATGTGCTTAAATACATGGTTGAGCGCGAGCGTCGTATGTAGTTGAAGAAACCCTTACTAAAGTTTTGCTCAAAGTCTTAAGGCGTGCGAGTAAAGGGAAAAAGCGAACCCTTTGACAATCATTTTTTTGTTATGAATGTTTTGGTTTGGCATGTAATGGAACGCTGCCTGACGGTACATCAGATTAAAACCCCTTAACTTCATGTGGCTAAATTGTGTAGACGTCCATAGCTGTATTTTATTCGCATAAGTGTTTTCCTTGGTGTGTATGTAATAGAAGTTAAATTGCATTTCCGTACAGTGACATATTTGAAAACCAATCATTTGGCGCCTCGACTCTGGACGACCAGCTAAAGCTAGCGAAGGTTATTTTAGTATTTTGATGTGCTGGACTCTTATGCCTCGTAGGAGACAATATTAACAAGATACGTGTTTGTTCTAGGTTAGAAAATTTGCGTCATTGAAGGAAAGCTAATTGAATCTTTCCTGTCGAGATCTATTGTGCTTAGATGACGAAAGGTTTTGTGACAACAACAGCTGCCCTCGGATCGGGGTTTTGTTATAACCGTATCGTGGTGTTTCGTTTTGTAATGCAAGTATTATTGCGGGATTCTAAAATGGAATTGTACTGCGAACGAAAATTTGAAAAGATGATTGACAGTTGAGAGTTGCGAGTGTTACTGTGTTTTTGAGAAGAAATCCGGCCGCTTTGTTTGCCTTCAAAGAGCTGTGTATGACCGTAATTAAAGCTTCGCTCTCGAGCAACTCTCTGTATCACTTTCCCGCACGTGTCTCCTCGCATCAAACGTAAACAAAACGCGAAAATTGTTTACTGATTTCCCCGAACGTACACAGTGTTAGCAAACTGCGAAAATGGGGAAAAAGACTGCAAAATGTTGGCCGCTTTAGAGATGAAATTTTCTTAATCAGTTTTATACCACCTAGAGTTTGGTTTTGTTCTTAGCCGGAATCTGTGTAAATAGTTAGCTGGCATGTCTAAACTAAGTTTGAATTAGAGAAAGGTTCTAATATTCTTTCTCTAGCGGTGCGGATTTGCATGAGAAGAGCTGGTCGGCTTTTAAATAAGAACTTAAAAAGCCGGTACCCGGGAAGTGTTTTCCGCTATGACTTATAAGTTTTAATGGCGCGCAAGGCTTATGGTTGTGATTATGACACAGAGAAGATAGAGTGAGCAAAATTAACAACTTGGCGGGAGATCAGAAATGGCGCGGGTACAGCTGGCAAAATTCGTTCTAATTATTTCTTGAATTTCTTTACTTCATTCAGCGTACAGTCTCGCCACTTCTCACGTTTCACAGAGCTCCCTCGATAAATCTGAAAACCCCTTTTTGGTTTTGCACTCACATAGTGTTTTCCGGGAATACGTCCTTCCCCTGTCACAAGGTCTTAAGCTGTTATTGACTACTTAGAAAATCTTGTGGGTTTCTTTTCTCAAAACTGACATTTTCCCAAAATTACTCTTCTTTTAATTCAAAATCGTTCAGTGGCGAGAAGATTAATATCTCACCACAGGCACACCCGAAAAACTTTCGTGATTTTTCTTAGAAAACGAAATCCATTTTACCAAACTCCTCCCAATTTCTATACCCTGAGAATGTTATAACATTGCATGCACTCAAGAATTAGATGAAATGTTGAAAGCAACTTTAAACATATGTAGACCGCATTATTTTTGGCCAAAAATCTTGCAAGCGGGTGGTCGAATTCGCTAGTTGAATACAACCACTACCATACAATTTTCTCTTTCGTGTTTTTTGCTTTATTAAAACTTTGTTCCATTTTGAGCAGAATTCATTACAAATTTTGAAATAAGATAAAAAGAATGTTTCGTAATTGTGTTCTATACCTTCTAAGTTGTGGCACCAGTTCGAAATAAGTCAACTAAAGCGCGGGCAAAACGAAAGACATACCCGTAGCAATATACAGTGGCAATTTAGCACCAAAGGGTAAATTCATAAAAGTTCTCTGTGTCGTATAAAACTTCAAAATATATAGCATTTAAATACATAATTTTTCCGAACTAGTCCATTATTTCTAGAAAGGTAAATTTTTCTTTGCATGGCTAAACTGGTTGTTAGCAATTAGATAGATTATTTCTTTTCGCATACAGGATGCACAATGACCTAGTTCAGAATTCTAATCGCTTTCTGAATTGAATTTCACTTGGAAAAACGTCCACTCTGGTAGAAAGCAAATTATTGTTATTTTCTTTGACTTCAATTTTCATTTTTGTCCAACACAACTCTACAATAGCTTGTATGCGACTCTTTTCAAAGAACCAACGCATTTACATAAATTTTCAAGTAATAAATTCAGAGTTATTCATATACACGAAATTAGTTCGACTCTTAGAAACAGGTGGAGTTTGTTGCTTAAAATTTCGTTATAATAATACACCGATGTAGAGACTTTGAGATAGGCTTAATAGAAAATTAGAAGAAGGCGTAAAAGTATGTAGGAGAAGATTTTACAATATCAAGAGCGGAAGTTCTATGTGCTGAGGAATTTTACATATCGTTGTTAAGCAAATACTGCCTTATTTTGAATAATGTTTGTTAGCTAGGAGTTTTTCAAAACAATTTACTACGGTCAGATAACTCGACAACTCCCTCTGTACTTTCTCGTCAAAGAATCATGTAAAGCAATTTTTGTTCGCTTCAGGCCTCTCATATGATTAAACACTTTTATTCCTACCTTCTCTGTTGGAACACATGTCATTGAATTTAAGAGAAGCGTTTAAATTACGAATTATTGCTATTTGCAAATTAGAGATATTCTATTATTTGATATACAAGACTATCCATGTTGAAGGACGAGTTGCTGGACTTTCTCGCACTTGTTCTTACGTGTCTTTTCGTTTCAATATCTTTAGTGCACGGAAAACTTCATTCGCTTTTTCTTTTGCCGCTGGTTACAAAACCAAACTCTTACAACATTTTTCGACAAGTCCAGTTTCTCTGCAATTGAAGCGATTTTGTCACTCGATGGTCTGGGATTCATAGCGAAGTACGCTTCGAGTGACCGTTTCTCTGCTGCACCAATCGATGTCCGCTTTCTCTTCTTATCGGAATTTGGTAGGAAAGCACTGTTCAAATGCTTTGTCTTATACGCTTTCTCGGCCTCCTCCAGCCAGGCCGTAAGAACTGGCTTCAAAGCCATCATGTTATTGTGACTAAGTGTAAGCGATTCAAACCTGCAAATTGTAGATTGGCTGAGCGAACCTACGCCAGGAATTTTCAAATGCGCCAAAGCAGAACCTACGTCAGCCTGTGTGACACCGAGTTTAATTCGCCGTTGCTTAAACCTTTCGGCGAACCATTCCAACTCTCTCGGGTTCATATCATCATTAGGTGCAGTAAGCGAGGCATGAGTCACAACAGAGTGAAAAGAAGAGGAGTTCTGTATTGGAGCAGTTGTTCCAACTGGAGAAGGAGTTTCAAAGGGCTTGTCAAAAGCCGATTCACTCACGGTGGGTTGAAGGGATGCAGAAATCTGATCGAGAATATCGTGTGCGTCATAGGTGCTTGTGTCTGCATGGCCAGGATGTGTGTGAAAGGTTGAATAGCCGGTCGGCTTTGGAGGTTTGGACAAATACTTTGGTGTTGGTTCCAGTTGCGGAGGTCCGAGGCCTAAGTGTGTGTCGTCAAAGCCATCAAAAACGCTCGGAGGAATCTAAGAGAAGAAATAAAATGGTCGAATGAGAGTTGCAAATTTCCGTTTTGCCACGTTCCAAATTAGAGGCGGAAATGAAACATTCCAAAATCTATTTATTTTTGTTATTCACTTACCAAGTTGTTAGATCTTGATGGAAACGTGAGCTGCGTTGAGAGAAATAGAACAAACTATGTATTAGAATTTATACATGTATGCCAACCGGCGGAAACTTGTTAACACTTGAAGCGGAAATTCTCCTACTTCCCTCAACTTGCAGGGATTTGTGCGCGGTCCGCCTACGAGCAAGTTAAAGAAAAGTTTTCAAAATAGGAAAATGGGAATAAATACCGAGCGATTTGATCCACGGAATGAAGGTATCCAACTCGGTTCGCTTGCTTGGGTCCCTCCAGTAAATGAAGAATTTGAATACGAAACAACATTTGAAATAGAAGTTCTTGAGAGAGGCGGACTTAGAGTTTTGTTTAAAAGTGTATCTCGGTTCATGCTTGCTCGAGTTTCAGTTCGTACTGAACACTGCTATCATGGCGTGAAAATGTTCTTAAATGCAGTGAGAGTGGCTCGTAAAGAAAGGAGACAATCGTTATCATTGTGTTAACACTATTTGCACTTGAAGTGCACCTGTTCACTGTCTATTGCGCACGCGCGCTTTAAAAATTTATACTACGCATGCGTATAACAACAGCTGAACCTGTCTCGCTTGACACGGGTGCGAGGTCTCTCAGCCGACAGTGCCGGTTCGCTGGAAAAATAGCTCATTCAAAAAACATCTGCAAATGCGACTCGATAACAAAAATTTCCTCAGTAACCCGTAACTGGTAGCTTTTTAATTTCTTGACATTGACGCACTCTCGCATGAAAACGGAAATGCTTCTGGAAGTGCGTGCCTCTAAGATTAAAATAGAAATGAATTTGATCAATAAAGTTCAACTACTCGCGCTGAAGTCATTTTAAAACATTTTCAATCCGACATGCCGTCAGCAAGCGGTTAAGCGAAGTGTAACATTTTCTCTAGCAACAAATCGTTCCGAGACAATTAATGTTTTTTTATTAAAATTCATTACTACATTTTGGGTCGTCTGCCAATAGATAAATGCACCAATAGAACGCTTTCTTTAAAATTTCCATTCAACTGTAATCGCATTCATTGTTTGCCACACGTCGGCACGTGTTTACACCACCAGAAAGATTCAAAGCTAGAAGCTTCATTGGGTAGCTGAGAGAAAAGCTTTTTAACTTAGTAAATGATTAGCTTACCAAACTAGCTTTAATGAGCTCGGCCTCTGGAAAACAATTATCGATTTCCATTGGTGGGACAAAGTACTCACCCAAGCAAACCTTTACTAATGATGATTAACTACACATCTCGACGAGGCGAAACATTCCTAAATGAGTATATTGTTTTCTATGAAGACTAGAAACACTCGCCCCAAGAATATGAACTGCAAATATTTTGATAGGAAATGAAATTGGATGGATTATTTTGTTTAGCTCGAAGGCCCCACCTATTCAGTTTGTTTTGGTGTCACGCCGATAAGCAAATTTTGGCATTCTGTCGCTAGCATGTAATCAGAGGCGTCAAGGAAAAAATCCCGCCTTCAACGCACTTTACCAAAAACTTCAAGAAATAAGTAAACTGTGCGATCTATAAACAAACCAAACCTGTCTATTTAAAACAACTTTTCATTTATTGTGAAGACGAATTCAGTAACAGAACTTATGCTCTACTCAAAATCGCACGGACAGCAAGCGATACTACAATGTTTGCGAAATAACTTTTTATTAATTCTAAGAGCTAAATTGAGTCTGTGGTATCTTTAACGATCTGCGAATAACCAGAACTTACTGATAGTATTTCGCCATGTAAAACTGATAAAAATAATAGTAATTTCTCTTGGAAAATTAGATTTTTTAGGGAAAATAAAAACATGAAAGTATTTCCCAGAACAAGACGATAATTTTGCATTTGAAGTCTCATATTGAAAAAGATGTAAATAAATATCGCAATAAATCGTTTTGGACCGCTGGGTGAAGGAAATTTGCGTAAAACCAAAAAAGTGAACATAATTGTCGCGGTCTATGTTTGTTGGTAAGGAATCAAACTTAAGCCTACAGTCCGTACGTGTTGTTAATCTATACTTTGGTTTGAGAACGGCCCGGAACACGTAAATCGAAATCATGATAAATACTTCTATGTTAAACAGATGTCATGAAAACAGCTGGTCAAAACTTTAAGAAATTTGGATTATTCTTATTGTTTCTATAAGTATTTCCAAAGAACTTTTTTTCTCGTGTTCGTCGTAAGATTTATTATCCTTTCTGTTGATTTTTTCCTTGAATTGAAAGTCTTCGTTTGAAGACCCAAACAAACATTTAGATGCCATTTCAAGTCGCATATGTAAATAGAAGACATTGAACGAAAATAAAATGCTAATAAATATGCGCGATAAATTGTAAGTTTTAAACCATACGACGACGTTAGATTATACAAAAATAAGTGTCGAGGGCAGGAATAAATCTAGTTTAAAGATAAGACTGACCGTTTTCCTGTGTGTTTAGGCCTTTGGTTGCAACAATCTCCATTTTCATAAACGTGGCAATTTGTTCGAGCGGGTTTCAGCCCGGTTCTGTTCACGCGGTCGACACAGTGCGAGAGAAACAAAGAAAACTTCCCTTCCAAGTAACATCACGTTCCTTTCAGCGCGAACCAAAACTACCAAATCTAAACTTCTAGTAAAAATTAATGGTTTTATGCTTTAATATGTAAACCTCTGTTTAACAATTCCATTAAATATAGACGGAGATTGCAATTTAAAATACATGTACATAAGTAAAGGGCTGCTCTCAGTCGTTATTCATGTATGCATACCGGCAGTGCTATTGCCCAGATAAGATGTAGTCTATAGCTAAAAACAGATATCGAAGAAGCCCGCCATTAATATAAGGCAGTTTTTGTTTCTTGTCTTCTTTTCGTAAATGTAAGCGGTGAAAACCCACGCTTTTCACAGTTTTGAGACATGTTAAATGATTATTATTTACAATTTTTGCTTATGAATATGAGATGTGGCATACAGGAAAACATTGGCACGAAAATAATACAAATCAAAATGGCCGGTAAGTCAAACCGTCTACCTTTTGTAAGGTTTTATTACGGCGTGTAATTTTGTATATAAAAACTATGGCAAGTTAATGCTTTCATTTACTGTTTTCAATTTGTCCATTTCATTTCCTTTCGCAGTTAGAACATAATTATTTATTATGGTGACTCACAAAATTGAAACAATTTTATCAATAGCTTCTCACAAGTCGAACTCAAAACACCTCAACTCAATTAAGACATAGAATGAATCTATTCTTATTCAAAGTAGTTCATTACGTGGTGCAAACTCTGTACCTCATAAAGCCGCTAAAGCTTACAAACAAACGAACTGCAAACGGTAGGCGAAAAACAAACTTAATAATTATTCTTAGAAAGGAACTTAAAACTAGAGAATAAATCTATTTTTACATGACAGTTTAACATATGAAAGAAAGAGTCTCATTTTTTGTATTAGGGACGATTCGCATGAAAGATTTTTGCTTGTATTTATTTCTGGTTTTTAAGAACATGGCAGGTGCTGTGTTTGTTGGCGAGCGGGTTGTGAGTTTGGCTTGGCGACACGACTTGGCAGGGAACGAGTTTATTTCTAGTTAGTTCTAAAATAATGAATCATAAATTGTTTTACTTTTGTAAAGTTCCTTCTCATTTTGTGAAGCACAAACTTTGATACCCTTTTCTCGGAAGGCAAATCTGATTGGTATTTATTGTAAGTGGGTCATAGCAAAAACTGAATATTGTCAAAATTGATCTAGCTGTGTTATGGCCCTAATGAATATCAGTTATTCACCGTGTTAAAGAGCTTTTCCACTGACAATGAGATTTCCTAACTCTCGTAACGCATCACATATTGACTAAGTAGACAGTTTTTTCACGGGAAGAATTATAGTATTGCTGTATGTATGTTTAACACTAATAGTAGCGTAAACTTGCAGTAAAACCTAGCCAAAAACAAAGGAATATTAGTTTAATGCTCGAGGGCTCAGCGATAACGACTTGTCGGTATTTCTCGCTAAGCAAATACGAGTTTATATAGCTGTTAAGCCCGAGTTCGTTATAACTTGTTTGTTGGACATTTACTTAAAACTACCGCAAAATTTATCATCTAAATGTTTTCGTGTTCATTTCTGGTTAAAAACTAGCAGCGACGACAACAATATAAATAATCTTGTTCTTACTAAATCTACTATTATCATTATTATAAACATGACTACTAATATATGATAATGATAATAATGATAATTATTAATATTGTTATTGTTATTACTATTCTTTTCATTACAGTCTAATGGCAATTATAAATATTTCCCTACTATAAATAATAAAAATAAGTATTTTAAAAGACATTCCTTAAATCTTTTTTTGATTATTAAAACAAGCTCAAATATTCAATTAGGTATAAGTATTAGCAATAGCAGCAGCAGCAGCAGTAGTAGTAGTAGTAGCAGTAGTAGTAGTAGTAGTAATAGTGGTAGTAGTATTAGTAGTAGTAGTAGCAGCAGTACGAGGTAGTAGTAGCAGTAGCAGCAGTAGTAGCAGCAGCAGCAGCAGCAGTAGTAGTAGTAGTAGTAGTAGTTGTTGTAGTAACAGTAGTAGTACTAGTAGTAGTAGTAGCAGTAGCAGTAGCAGTAGTAGTAACAGTAGTAGTAGTAGTAATAGTAATAGTAGTAGTAGTAGTAGTAGCGGTAGTAGTAGTAGTAATAGTATAGTAGCAGTAGTAGCAGCAGTAGTAGTAGTAGCAGTAGTAGTAGTAGTAGCAGTAGTAGTAGTAGCAGTAGTAGTAGAAGTAGCAGTAGTAGTAGTAGTAGCAGTAGCAGTAGTACTAGTAGTAGTAGTAGTAGCAGTAGTAGTAGTAGTAGTAGCAGTAGTAGTAGTAGTAGTAGTAGTAGTAGTAGCAGTAGTAGTAGTAGTAGCAGTAGCAGTAGTAGTAGTAGTAGTAGTAGTAGTAGTAGTAGCAGTAGCAGTAGCAGTAGTAGTAGTAGCAGCAGCAGCAGCAGCAGCAGCAGTAGTAGTAGTAGTAGTAGTAGTAGTAGTAGTAGTAGTAG
>JANVCF010015236.1:0-11261 GCA_025388745.1 Hydrozoanthus gracilis
AATAGTGGTAATCTTTAATGATTCTCTGATAAAAGTATTACATATAATATTTTGAATAGCAATAGTAAATATAGGATATGCTGTGCGCTAAATATATATGAAATGTAATACAGTCAAACCCCTCCAGACGGACACCCAGATAAGAAGGACACCTCCAAAAAACAGACACAAAGTCTTGATCCGTGACCATTCTCTGTTGCAGGTGTTTACTCCGTTTTAAGTCTCTGTAAGACAGAAACCTCTCTAAGACAGACAATTTAAGCAAGTCCCGAAGGTGTCCGTTTTATAAAGGTTTGACTGTATTTCTATATTGAGAAAAAAAACGTATATAACTTGAAAAATATGAAAAACATAATGATAACATATTAGAAATAATGTCATGTCATTGAGAGAAAAAAAGATCGATAACTATTAATAAAAAATATGAAAAACATGATGATAACATATTAAAAATGATGTTATATCATTGACAAAAAAAAGATCGATAACTATTGAAAAATATGAAAAACATGACGTCATGATAACATATTAAAAATGTCATGTCAGGCTAGCTAGCCTAGCTAAGCCAAGCTAAGCCATTCTTTAATTCTAAATCATTGCTTCTTATATCATTGCTTATATCATTTTTGTTGTTTGCTCCTCTACTGAGCGTCTCTCTGGTGACAAGCTGTAGACTGGGTTCGATCAGCATGTCTGAGCATATCATCTCAAATAACTCAGCCTTTGGATCACAAATCTTCCCCGCTTGCACACCATTGTGTGGTCCACAGAGAAATTGACGCCGCACACACAAATAGATGGACATTCGGGAATTGGCCAATCATAACGCAGTTTACCAGCATCCCCAAATTCACATTTATTCAGGGTGAAGTCCATGGCTTTTATGGGAAAAATGTGAGCCAACTTGAAGTGCCCTTCTCAACTGCAAGCTCAACTGCTCGATTGGTTTTTGACAGCAGTGATCTCTTCACTTCTAGTTTCTCATTTAAACAATCTTCTTCCTCTTTATGTGCACTGTGTTGTAGTGTTCTTGTTTCTGCTAGATCTGGGAGAGTTTGATCTTGAGACACTATCTGTCAGACTAGGGGTGTTGTTACTTTGATTGAAGCTTCATATTCAGATGTAGCAACTTGACAGGGATTAATAAGCCCAAGTGCTCCAATTCGTACTGGCAAAGCTAACAGATTTCTCTCTTTGTGGGTGCCCTGTGATGGATGGTATTAGTATATCTGCAACTGTTTGCTCCAAGGGGATAATCAGATCTTCAATGTTTTGAAGTATTCTTAAGAAATGGTAATAATAATAATAATGGTAAATATAAATAAGCACAAGGGTATCTAGCTGAAAATTCTCAGACCATTCACCAGTTACAACTGCAGTAGGTATTCACCTTAACAGCTTCCTTACTGGACAAAGAAGTGTCTAGCTGTAATATTGAGCCGAAAGTCACTTTGTGAACTGGTGCTGTGTCTGTTGACAGCTTTGGCCAGCTGTACCAACTTGATTAATTGGCTAAAGCATTGAAAAAGTGCAAAAGAAAGCTTTATGCCCAATTTTTCTGGGCAAAAAACTGATAACTGCAGCTATAGATGAATTAAATAAATGTTACCAATTAGTATAACTATAATAATTGTTGATAATTATTATTTTTTAGATTTGTAATTTTTGCAAGAAGAAAGGTGCATCGATTGGCTGTTGTCATCCAAAGTGCAAATCAAAATTTCACTTTCCTTGTGGAATGAACAATGGGGCACTCTTCCAATTCTTTGACTCTTTTAAGTAAGTGAATAATGTAAGAACTTCATAATTCTTGCTTACCATAATCCAAATTCTATCCACACACAATGAGTTGAAACAGAAGGAAGATTTTCTTTGGCTGAATCTGAAAATGATTACAAAGTGTATTTGTTAGTTATTTCTGTAGTTCCTGCTGCCTGTAGTTAAAATATGACAATAGTTTATTTCGTCCAATAAACCCTTTTCTAAGAAAAGCAATGTATTAAGGGCTAGTAGAATTGGTATCTGGGCCAGTACCTGCATACCAACAAACCCACTAGTGTGCATGCTTGGCTCAGTCTGTAAGAACTATGACTGCCAGTGAGAGGTCCACCCTTCCATTCCCGGCCTTGTTGAGGGTTCAACAGTTGTATGGCTTTCTTTTTCCACTCCGTCTTTGGACAGGGACATGAAGCTGTTGATCCCTGCCATTAATTTTATTCAAGATCAACCAGCGTTGTTGTCAAAGTTACTTCTTATTGAACATTCATGACTGTAATCTTAATTTGGCGCTAGATGCACTGCAATGTCTTTTTTTCACTAACTTTTCTTGTCATATATTTTAAAATCATTTCTTAAAATCTATATGTTATTAACTTTAGTTATTACAACTTTTATCAAGTTATGTTCCAAAAGTCAAATGAAATAATATTAAAAAGTCAGTTGAGTTCAGCCATCTAAGAGTTGTTTCTGCTCATTTTTATCCTAAAACAGAGTAGTTTGTCTAAATTTCTGGTGGCATGTATGAATGATTATCTTCTAACTTTCTTATTTTTCTAGTTCGTTTTGTCGGAAGCACCGTCCAAGGCAAAACATTGGTTCCCCAAGTTGTTCGTCCAACTTTGAATGCCCAACCTGCTTGTCGACAGTTTCAACTCATGACGCATTGGATGCGCTAACCACACCTTGTTGTAAAAACACATGGCTGCATAGGAAATGTGTTCAGGTAATCAATAAGTTACACAATTTTACTTAAAAGTACTGATCTGAACAAGAAATCGCCAGGTCAATCACCATGGAATTCTGAAGGTGCTAATTGCAATACTGTTTAACCTTAAAAAAGTGGACCACATCTTCTTAAGTAAGCTATTTAGTGTGTTTTTGTGGATCATTCATTCATGCCTTTCTTGTTAAAATATTTCTGTTTTTTGAACTTAAGAAAAATTTTAGGTCAGGGAACATTGAAAGTGAGAAGGTTTTCATCGCTTTTGCTTTGCAACTCTATGAATGGCAAAAAATTTTTATTAGCACAAAAGAAACATTGTTTTAGAATATAGTTTCACTGCTTTTTACTTTAAAATTAGTTGTACACTGGTTTATGTATTCTTGGTATGAAATTTTAAATGTTGTGTCGTGCTTCAGAAAAGGGAGGTTGCCTAGTTCTTACACGGACCATTACATTTTAAAAGTAATATGACTGAAAACTTTGTGCTTGAAAAAGGAAAACCTGTGTAACCTGTTACCCTGTTATGGCCATTTTCACTGAAACGAACTCAACAACTATGAATACGGAAGCACAATGCATTAAGCATTGATTATTGATGTTTCGCTATCCCTAGTTTGTCTTCTGTAGCACATCGGTGGTCCCGGACAGTTGGTTCGAGCATTTATTTATGTTTGTAAGCATACATATTTTCGAATCATTTCGTAAGTTGAAACTCTATCTAATGACTTGTACAATTGGAGCGAGAACGTTAGTTAAGTCCAGGAGTCTAGAAGGGATGGTTTTAGCAGGTACTGTAGAACTATCGTCTCTAAGCATTTTCTGTTTCAACAGAAACAAGCCAATGCAAGTGGCCTTTATTTTTTCCGTTGTCCCATCTGCAACAATATGGAAAGGTTCCAGGCGGAGATGAAGAGAATGGGTATTTTCATACCTGAACGGTAAGCGGTCTAATTGGCTGGACAACTGTAAATAAATTCTACAACATTCTTAGTAACACGACGGTTATCATTGTGTCAGAATATCGAACTCTTCTTTCCTGTTGAATTTGGACTTCGTGTTCATGAGGCGAGAAATGACCGTACCCATCTGCTCCGATAACAGCATCCTAGAATAACACACCCTAAAATACGGCACCTTTTTGAACAAGAAAATGTTTGGAGTTGAAAGTGTGGAGTTGTAACACGATATGACACCTGATTCAATCCTTTACTTCAAGTCATGATACTGATTTTGAGATGGCTGACATGCCGTTAGAGAGTTATTCCTTTTTGCGTTATTACAATATGCGTTTGCAAAGTTATTACATTTGTATTGAAGTTATCACATTTTACGATAGCTTTGTTAATATTTTCGTCAATTTATTTATACAATTTGTATTAGTATTGCGTTGGCGGCGATTCTTATTACATTTTCATTCTTATTATATTTTGTGGTAATCACTACATTTTGTGGCGTAATAGCAGTTCATCCGTGTTGTTGAGCAAAAGAGATATCTTAAACTGATTGAAACAAAGCTAGAATTAATTTGACAGCTTAAGTCCTGGCTTTCTTCTTAGTTATCATTAATAGAAGTGAGATCAGGCTTCATCTAGTGCACGATCCACGATCTTGCATTTACCTCATATTAATGTATTCCTACTATTGAAGAGCATCAGTTATAAAGAACGTTTCCTCTCGTTTTGTTTTGAATTACCTAAGTCTAAGTTTATCCCCAAAAAAATAATTCTGATAGTAGTTTATTAAATGAAGGATTGGAAAGAAAAACAATAAACTATATCGGTTAAAAGTCTATTGGTGCAATAATAATGGTAAGAGTAATTGCTATAACATAAAACAATGAAGCATCAACTTCTAGAATTGTTTAAAAAAAACTTGCATAGAACTTTTAGGGATACGAGTTGTTACTGGTCGTCGTTGGTCCGTCCGCGCAGGATTTGAATCTAGAACTGAATCTAGTTCTACAGTTGAAATAAAGCACACAGTTGATCAATAGTTTAGCGCCATCGAAAGTAGCTGGTGATGTTTTGTGTTTGTGTTTTTGATCGCAGAGATGCAGTCTGGGAGCAAGGAGATGCGTATTCAGACTTGCTGTATTGTCACGATGCTTGCGATGCTGCCGTGTGCAAGTGCAAGAGGGGACGAACGCACTCGGCAGAATATGGGTCGGTGTTTCTTTTAGTTCATGTACTTGCTTTCACCCTCTGTATGCATGTAGTGCAAGTACTTTAGCCACAACAACAAGAGAGTCTACGTAACCCAAACATGAAGCCACAAATAGCGTTCGATCCAGCTACAGCCGTTGAATAATCTAAGGGTTCAAAATAAGTCCATAGAATATGCCTTGTTCTGCATGTAGGCTGTTCAAGGTAGACCATATTCATGGCGGGCAGTTTTTGGCATGAACAGGTTGCACTCAACATTGTTGCAAGAAAATATGAATCGACGCTTCTCATCCGATCTCAATTGCAGCCATTTTGGGGTGATGAACTCAGGTTTATCTCTGATCTTACAAGGGGCTTTATAGAATCACTTCATCTTCACTTTTGATTAAAAAATAAATTTTACCAGGATCGCAAATAGCCAGCTGCAGTTTTGAACCCTGAACCTGTCAGTGAATGCTGGAGTTTGCGCATTCGATTTTGGACTATGCATTACATCCGATTGTATTGTTCACAGAGATTTGTAATTCATACTAAATTATGTTATAATTTAACATACTGTACTATGATGTAATACGCTAATCTGCACTATACTATAATATTCTATAGATTTTTTCGATGATATTTTTTGGTCTTTTCTATTCTATCTAGATTTTTTTCTAGTATCGGTGTCTTGTTTTTCACGCTGATTGGGTTTGTTTCTTCAGAGCGTGGAAGATTTGCTTGTGTTGTTTGTGCGGTCAGCATGGAACCCATTTGAAGTGCCAGGGCTGGAGACGCCAACCAAGAGAATGGGTCTGCAACGTTTGTGCTGGAGGGTTAGGCGTGACGGATAGTACGACGGGTACAGCGATCGGCGACCAATCAAGATTAGTTCAACCGGAAACAAACATCATCGAGTGTTCATCAGAAGATTGTGTTGGTGACGTGTGCGTCGTTAGTGATGAAGCCCCTTCTACAAGTGACGAGGACTCACCACTCTCATTTTTTGTTCGAGACAAGAAGCCCGATCAAACGTCTGATAATCAAAGGGACTACAGAAAAACGGTTTCACAAACAAGCTATTCGCTTAGCACTCAACATGAACCGACAGGAGCTGTGCAAAAAGTATGGCATGTGGATTCTGATTGTAGTACAAGCTCTGCTGAAACCAACAAACCCCAACTAGTTGATTCAGGTATTTCTGACGGTGGCCCTGAGCTCTGTCTAGCGAGTGAAACGAGCCCCTCGAAACTGACTAGATTAAAGGCGAGAAAAAGAGAAAGAAAAGACGATACAGAAGGGAGGAAAACTGTAAGCGATGAAAGAAAAAGAAGAAAGTTGGATCCACGAGGATGTTCGGCGAGCCAGATTCTCATCAAGGACACTGATTCGGAAGATACTTCCTCGGAAGCGGCTGTTGAAGAAATTATTGAAAGAAACATGCAAGAAAAGATATCATCTGGGTTTGGAAAAGAAAAAGGAGTAAAAAATGAAGAAAGCGAAGGATGCTCTATTACAAAGGTTGTGAAGAGGAGCTGTCCTTGTTGCCGTAAGATGCGCCGCCCCCACGCAAACAGAAAGTGTTGTCGGTGGCTGAGGGGAGACGATCTCAACATGTCGGGAGGGCATGGGAGGGCACAGCACAGCTCTACGAACAGTAACTTCGTGACCATTTCTGATAGTGATGATGAACGTGAACAAACGGGCAACGGGGCTGTCAAGACAACCAAGACCATTAACACAACTGTAACCTCAGTACAAACAAAGTCTTTATGTCGACGGAAACTGTCCTCTACAACGTCAGTAAAAGAAACCGTCACAACGGTAAATACGACTGTTAACACAACAACGTCCCTCTTGAACCCGACAAACCAGGGAGCGAAAACCTCGAGTAGACATAAAACTGCTTTGAATGCCACGGGGACAAGTCTCCGGAGTCCTTTGAAAGAGGAAAGAAGTTGTAACGAACAGGAAAAAAAGTATAACAAGAATGGCCATTGGCTAAGTGGTATTCTTTTTCACTGATTGGCAAGTGACTCCTAAACAAATCCAAATCATAGACTGAGATCTTGAAATTCCAAATGCATGCCCTTCAGACTCGGCTTACTTATAAAGTTGCTGCTTTTATACAAGAACGATTTCGATAATTGTACCTTTTATCAAAGAACTTTAGTTATTACTGCAAGTTTTACCGGGATGACTGAAAGTTTTAGCCTTGAATCTAATATAACACACGGATGAACCCTAGAAAGAAGCGAGAACAACTTTTCTTCGTTGTGGTAAAGAAAAAGGTTTCCTGTATTCCCGTAAAGCTTTGAGATGTGCGTAGTTTTAGTTTTTAATCCAGCAATATTTTTTGATATCAAAGCACGAGAGATGTTATTCGTCGGAGTTGATTCGACACACCTTTCAAGGGTCCGTTTGTTTAGTGCGCCAATCTCTGGTACGCAATTCAGCTCCGTATACAGACCTCAAACTGAAAGATTGCTCGAGTAAGGATCATTTGCCGGGACGGCAGAGCAAGTTCATGTAAAAGTTTAAGCCGGGTAACTATTACCCGAGATCCGGATTAGCTTTTGATACAAAAACATTGTAAAGGAGGTGTATTCATCGATAATACAACAATAGCTCTTCACCAAAATGGCGGCTATAAAGCGTGTACTCTTTAAGTTAAACAATTTTCAAAAACTGCTTTCAAAATGAACCCGTGGCACAAAGAGAGAGCCAGAACAAAAATTGTTTAACCGTTTTGAACTTCTGTATGTGTTTTCCTAACAAAAACAAGCTATTCCTTTTTATAGGTGCAAATCAGGCAATATCGATAGGTTGAAGCATTAAATTTTGATAAGTTCATCACGTGTTGCTAACTGACCAAAAGCGTCCTGCGATCTATTATCGCTGAAATATGAGTTGATACAGTATTCATTTCTCATTCATTGTTTAGATCGCAATGTTTTCCGTTATTGCAAACTCGGAAGCTTTGCTCAGGAACACGTACTCACAGCCGCTGTTTTTACACGAAGGCTCATCGTTGAAAACATGGTAAAAAAAACTAATGTTAACCTCCTGTAAATTTTTTGTATGGCTATATACACGCAAAACGTAACGAAGGCTTATTCATGATAGATTTAGCCAATTATACGAAACCTGTCGCGCTTTCTCGGGTTAAACATGCTTCGGAGTCATTTTGGAAGCGAGTATGTTAGGTAGTTTCAGTGCAGAATTGACGAGATGTATTATTTTGTCAGTTAATTTTACACCCTCGTTCAAACGCTAGATAATATAACCCGTAGATACATTATATTTTTATGTGACATTTGTGGAAGACGAATTATTATTGGCACTTGTAATGGGACAGTTTGCGCTAGCTTGGTCGCAATTCCTCGCACGTCAACTTTGAACGTCCGCTTTTGTTGGAGATCGAACATATTTTTATATTTTAGAGATTGGAAAAAGCAAATTGTGGCTCCATCACCATCATCGTCCATCTTGTATGGTAATAAAGATATTTTCCATTGTACTTCCTCCTAAAATTCTCCGTTTCTGAAGGTTAGTTGAGCACTCTCCTTGTACCTGATTTAAATACGAATGGAATTAGATTTTGTCATTTAAGAAATTTTTTTATAACAGTTGTTTATGCTAATATATATAAACCATGCAGGCATACGTAATAACAGAAAATCGGTAACAAAACATCACGTCGAAACCAGATCATTACGTCGAGATCTCGGAAAAAATGTCAGTAATTGGCGTAAAAGAATTTTTTTTTCTGTGGCACAACAGACAACAGAAATACGTTGAATGAACGCAAACCATTCCTCTCCGTTTGTTAAACAATATTGGAATCCCTGGGGAACATTGATTTGGTTTTACGCGCGAAACGCACGATCAGAAACCGCATAACTAAACTCGGTGAAAAAGGCTGCAGTTCAGTTAAACATATATTTTTTTACCCAGATAAGATCATGTACAACATTCTTCAAAACATATTTTTTTTAATGAGTACAATGACTGATCGCCTGTCAAGTGTTTACATTGGTTCAGTTTAAAAGTCAAAGCATCAATTTTAGATGTAGCCTCATCTCATATACGTTGATCACTCCTTCAGGTATGAGCTCTTCAAGATAAGTGAATCTAAAGGAACCTTGTGACATCAAACATTAGAAAATACATATGATAATATTTTACTATCAAATTATAACTAATGACTATGTACAAGCAGTCTATTTTAAGTTATTAAATCACTTTTAAAATGATTCTGTCTGAACATGCACAAGTTAAAGTACCTATGTTAAGTACTTCAACAGAGCATTTAATTCGGCTAAAGAGGAACTTTGTATTATTATTGACTTTATTTAACAACAACAACAAACTGCATAAAAAATCTCGTAGTTAACAACGAAAAACATACCGATCATGCCTACAATCGTATTAACAATTGTCAAGATGATGTAAGTAGGTCATAAAGTGTCCAGTGGAAAGTCCTGTCTATATCAAGCTAAGATTCAAGCTCTCCTTTAAACTCCCTTTTGCTTCCTCCCGACCACCCTCTTTTTATTTCTTCCTCCTCTTCTTCTTTGGCCTCTTCCTACTCTCGTTTTTACTTTTTTTCCAGCCTGGTCCTCCCATGCTAGCTTCACTATGATATACACCCTCTTTCATCTTTGTGCAAGCATAAGGTTTCACGCAATTTTTGTAATGCAATCAAATGTTGGTCTTCTTAACTTCTTTAAGCTTGCTATCTACATGCAGCACTTTCTTTATAAATGTAATAATACAGTCGTGTGTGCCGTTCGTGTAACTTCGGTCTCGAGCAACATCAATTCAAGGTTGCACGAGACTGAAACTTAGTGAAATTTACGTGCGCACGGTGAGTTAAGTGCTGAGCAAATGGGCACGTGATTATTTCTTGCTCGGGGGATTTACAGCTCTCGTATTCTATAGGCTCAGTTTAACACTTCCGTGTTAAAAAGAACAACAACCAAGAATAAACAATGTCCAGTGATGGAGCAAAGTCGCCATTTCTTCCACATCGCCTGGCAGCCGTCGTCTTAAGAAGCCCGTTTCCTACACTTCGTGTGACGTTACGATAATCCGAAGATTTTCCGCTGAAGAGGTAAAGGGCTTGGAGCGAGGTTGTACCTTGCCTGACCTCACATAATAGATTACCATATGGAGCTAATCAGATTACAGCAATTGTGGCAGAAAGTGACAAGTTTCTACTAAACAGGCGAGCTTCAATTTTACTATATACCAATGTTTTCAGTGAAAACGTCGATATATAGTAAAATTCATCCAGTTTTTGTACCAAATGTTTTTTTAAGTTTGATGAATACGTAACGTCTTTACCGTAGACTTCTATGTCACCCATTAGAAACACAACTCTTGGTTGGTTCTCTAACACTCAACTGCCGTTGAAAGTGTTCTGGACCAGAATTGATCCCAAATGGAGGTCTATTGTAGCAGTATCTCCCATAAGGCGTGATAAAGGTAGTTAGGGGTTGGAATTCATTAGCCAGTTTGATCTGGTGAAAACCAGAAATGGCATCAAGCTTCGAGAAAACAGTAGTCCTTTGCTACTTGGGCTAGTAGGAAAAGTGTGCCTTCCTCTTTTTACTGCAAGGTTTAATCTCGTAAAATCAACTCATATGTGGTTTTGGCACTACTAACATCGGAGCACACCAGTCAGTAGGGAATTTTACTTTACTAACCAATTCTAGGGATTCAAATCTGTCGAACTCCCTTTTGACTTTGGGCTTTAAAGGAACTGCGTTCCTGAGGGGGTACTGAGCTGCGTAGGGTTCAGCACTTGGTTCCAACTCAATCTTGTATAGTAATGGCGTTTTACCAAGTCCCAACAACACTTTGAGCTACACTACTTTCTCTTACAAGCAAAATCCACGTTTCATGACATGTCATACTTGGTCGACTTATATCCATAAGAAATTTAGCATTTGATATACCCTAGTACATTTTCAAATCAGTTTTTCACACTTTGGTAACTTAAATGCTTGGCAATTAGCTAAGCTAAAAAATTTCTTTTTGGTATTTTTGACTGAGTAAAGCTAATTCTGATACCTTAAGCGCTTTATATCTATTGAAGTAATGGACATTTCATAGTCTGCTAAACTGCTCTAAAGCTAAGATAATTAAAGCAGTATGCACGGTTTCATTTTCTTGCGCCTTAACTTGTGTACAAGGACATTTGATAGTCTGCTAAACTGTGTACAATGCTGGGAACGTCGCCTTAACTTGTGTACAATGCACATTTCATAGTCTGCTAAACTGCTCTAAAGCTAAGATAATTAAAGCAGTATGCACGGTTTGTTTGCAGCTTCACTCCAAGAGATAGGAACGGAGAAAACACTTTTAAGGTCAAATAAAAACGAAAAGTTTCT